>CAXKVV010000387.1:0-27871 GCA_964058805.1 Schoenoplectus triqueter
AATAAAATTGCTTAAGTACGTCTCTTAATTAAATTGGTTACTCACGAAGAAGTAAGATGTTCTTCAAATTAAGTTAAGAGTTAATTTGGTTCAGAATTCCTTTTTCACTATTACGAATAATGTTCAAATATTTGATCATCTTTATCCCCAGATTTAGTTACCCTTTAGTTCAATATCTTTTGAGACGAATTAGGAGTTCAGCTAATTATGTAATTAAGACTAGTTAATTATAAGTTCAAGTGATAAGGATGCACAATGTAGAGAGGCGAAAGATTTGGTTGTCGAATAAACACTATGCGGCAACAATGAAAGTATGAAACACGCAATGGCCCTTTGGATTACTTGGGAATATTAGAGAATATTTAAAACAGTAACCTGTCGAACGAAGCACGACATTTGAATCTTCTTCTGGGAGATAACTAATTAATGGAAGGGATCACTTGATAATGACTATTTTGATAATGAATAAATTTAAAATTTCTTAAAAATAGAAAAATATTATAGATATATTCTTAAACTTAAGATTGATAGTGTTTCAAATTTCATTCATTTTAACTATTATTTGATAGTCATTTAAAGACTGTTAATAAACTTAAATCATTACAAAATGCATAAAAAATTGAAGGTGCTTTTGATGAACTAATGATAATTAAATTATATGAAATTTGAAATATTATAGATCTATAAGTTTAATAATATATCTATATTTTTTTCTGTTTCTAATATTTTTTTTGGCAAAATATCCATTGTCAAGTGATCCCATACCGTTAATTAATTAGTAGCGGAATATAATGCTTGATGAATTTTTTGTCACATGCTTCATTGAATTATTTATTTATTTATTCATTTATTTATCTATTTATGAATACTATTCATTTGGTGTTTTAATATGTTATATTTAGCCTCATGTAACCAGTTGTAATATTAATTTATATATTTTGGTTTAATACATGAGTTAATTAGCTAGCTAGTTCTTCATATATATATATATATATATATATATATATATATATATATATACGTATCAGTGAAAATCTTTTTAAAGTAGACAATTTCCTTTATCAAAGTATCATATCAAAAATAAACAAGACATTCTATTCTTTTTCCTCTTTATTTTATTTAACTATACTATTAGCCTTTTTTTTAAATTAAACGATTGAACTTATCGATTTATCCTTCCTCCAATCAATGATTTTCCAATTGTAGCAGAACCAATTTACGTGTGGTTCATTCATAATGTCCGACACAAATATAAAGCACTTGAGAGTTTCATTATATAATACAGACAAATGAATGGAAGTGTACTTTTGATAAATTTTATTATTTTATTATTTTAACTATTTTTTTTAAACAAGGGTCAGGCCCTTATTTTTGACTTTTTAAAATTTTCAACGGCTAAATATGTTAGGTGAAATCTACATCAGATAACAATGCATGAAAAAAGAAAACAAAATATATTTAGAGCACTTTATCAGTACATTCCTTAGAAAATAAAAGGTTCCGTACATATTTATTTTTCTTTTTTGTAACCATAAAGGCTGATTTTTATTTGTAATGAAGAAGAGAAAAAGAAGATTCTTAGATTCCCGCTTGTCTACACTAATCGTGTGTTAAACTCTCAAGTAATTCACTACAAATATCTTAAAAAAGGTTATCGTGGGGGATAACCAGTGGGTCCCGCTGAGGACGCTTTTCCGCTTTTCCGGAATTAAATCCCAGAACGGTTTGCGTGTAACAAATCAAGGGATCGCTACTGCAGGCCCAAACAGCAAACACCAAATTTAAATTATTATTTAGAAGTTAAGCTGAAGGAATTTAAACGAATGGCTTTAATTGATTTCGAACTGAATCGTTAAATTTTGAATTATTTAGTTCAGTTTTTCGGTTTCAAAATTTTGATCCGGTTAAAAATTTTAGTTAATTCAGTTTTTATTTTTTAGTTTGGTTTATGTTTCTCTAAATCAGATAAACTGAATAATCTAAAATTTATTAAGCAAATTCATTTTACTTATATAAAAAAGTCATACCAAAGATAGTCCGAATATATTTATTTTCTATATATTTGTTTAGTTATTTATTTTGTTTTTCAAACTATTTACTTTTTCTATCAATTTTTTAGCTAATATTTGTCATTCCTCTTTAATTTATATAATTTTTGTTTAACCGAATAAAACTTTGATTTTCAGTTTATTTGGTTAATATTTTTAAAGTTTGATTCAATTTATAATTTAACAAATCAAATAAACTTCAAATATATATATTTATTTCGGTTTGAACCAAACCAAACGATTGCACACCTCCGTTCACATCCGCTGCCATACTTCCTTATAGAGACGAAAATTCTAATTTTGTGTATACGCTGGTAAGATTCACTGAATAATAATATCCTTATGAATTTGAATCAGATCCATTTAAATTTAATCAAACCGTGAAAAAATTATGATACTTTATTGTCATTTTTTTAAGGCCAATAAACATCCAGGCTGGAAGAGCTTACACTTCGGCTGGAAAGGCTGGAAGATTACCAATAGAATTCATTCTTTTTCCGAGCATCAATTTGACATGTGGCCCCACAATTGAGCCGGGAACGGGCTATGTGAGTATGACTTGACTTATGACCCACGGACCTGCGGACCCCACAAAAGTATCTTTCTTCAGCTAGAGTGATGATCGGACGGATAGTGTCGGATCGGTTTGATATTTTATAAGAAATTGGGTCGGTCAGTTGGGTTAGATGGTGTCAGGTCGGATTAGATTAATTCAAATATATATATATTTTTTAATTTTTAAATTAATTTTAATTGAATTATAAATTATTTAATTTTGAATTAAATCAGATTAAATAAGTTTATTTTTTTAAACAAATCAGATCAGATCGAATTCAAATACGAACAAATCAAATAAAATTCTCAAATTAAGTTAGATTTTATCATCTCTATCTACTGCTTAGCTTTAATCTCTCCATCTCCCTTTGGAGACTGGATAGGCGAGAGGTGGGGGAGGTTCAAAGCATTTTGAACCAAAAAATTGGTTCAAAGTCCTTTAGAACCGTTGATTTTGTATCGAGATTTGTAATGATTATTAAAAATATGAATTTTAAACTTGAATTTTATTAAAAGTACGAATCTCAATTGTTTGATATTATTTTAGAATAATGTATTAATCGTGCTTATATTTGACTTTATAAACCTTCATTTTAATTCTTATTATAATATTTTAGATCAATCTACTAACTATTGTGCTTTATTTTTAATATAATACACAAACGTAAAAAAAAATCTGGAATCGAGTTTCAAACTCGGTCCAGGCTGGTTGGGCTAAAATCGAGGTAATTTTTATCAGTTTTATTGATTTTTTTTATTTACTAATTTTTATCAGTTTTATTAATTTTTTTATTTACTAAAAAAATCTGTCAAATCGGAATAACCAAGAAAACTTTATACAAACTTATTTCTTATTTACCTCGACTCTCCTCCCCTCCCATCCGCTCCCCTCTTAAAATTAAAATTCACAAGTAAAATCAATCGGGAAGGTCCGGTCACCCCTCTGCTTTCCTCCTCTCTCCTCTACATCGTTCTGAAGCACAGTGTAAGTGATGAGTGCGTATTCAATAAATAAAAATCAATAAAGTGTATTTACTGATTCTTTTTCACTTTTTATTGGAAGTTGGAAACAACAACGATACTCATTGACTTTTCTTTAATTACTTGTATAAGAAAATAAAGTTATTATTAACAGACTTTGCCAATATTAAAAAGAACTTTTAGAGGCAAGAAACCCTCTATTTTTTTTCCTAAAAAAATGTTGGTATCGATGATGTAAGAACAAAACATTTCCAAATTTCTTTTTACATTAAAATTCTATACGCAAATAGAAGATATATATATATATATATATATATATATATATACGTTGCTGTATTTTTGCCATATATGTATTAGCATTTTTTTATCTAATTATTAAAGTAATTAGATTATTAAAAATAAGAGTGATAAAATACTATCTTTAAATCTATAAATGACAACGTGCTGCTGCTATTGGCGTGAAGCAAACACGCCACTGACAGCGGCGTCTTTGAGGAAATGTGCCACTGGCAGTGGCGTCTTTGAGAAAATTTGCCACTGACAGTGACGTCTTTGAGAAAATACGCCACTGATAGTGATGTCTTTCACTCAAAACGTCAATATCAGTGGTGTATTTTATCATTATAAATATCAGTGACGCCTTTGTGATAATCATTATTTATGATAAGTGGATGCCGACAAGTATAGGAGTTCACACAGTCATCTACTAACGCCGGCAACAAATAACACACCATCTCTCTTCTTCTCCTTCTCTTTCGCTTCTTTCTCTTTCTCTCTCCAAAACGCGCAGGTGGGAGGGTTGGCGCGTTTGAATTATATAATAAGGAACTGCGTCACTTCTAATGACGCATTTGGTGAAAGACATCACTGCTAGTGATGTGTTTCCTCAACGTTAGTGAAGTGACGCGTTGTCATTCGTAAATTTTAAAAATAATATTTTATCACTCTTATTTTTAATAATATGATTATATTAATAATTAAATACAAAAAAGTGTGTATTAGTTTCAAAACCGTAGCTTTGATATTAGTTCCATTCAAGTTCATATGCAAATAGAAGAATATATGCTATATGCATGTTAATTACTTCTGTTTCGGCAGTACTGATTTATTTCTTGATACAATGAGAGAGTTTTAATTAATTAATTAAATAGGATTCCTGATTCTTAAAAGGCTCTGTTGTCAATAAAGATTAAATAGCAATGTTAGTCTAGTAACTAATTACTTTGAATTTTTTTAATTCGAGATGAATATATCTTTGAAAAGGACAAAGTTTGTCATTATCTACTGTACGAGACTTACTGTACGGTTATTTGATATTTAATTGTATGTGATTGGATTAAGAGTTGTTGACTTAAATCCTAATCTTCATATTTATCATATATTGGTCATAAATTAAAAAATAATAATTCTAGTGTACATCCAACTTTATGATACATCTAATGCTTATGATACACCTTTTGAAAAAATTATTGCTTAATAAAAATCATAGATATATTCCTAATAATTTCGACATACATTTTATCTAAACCATTAGAAACCTTTTGAATTTTTTATTTTAGTAATATGTTTAAAAAAAAATACCATAAAGATTAAATGTACCATAAGTTGAATGAATGTGTACCGTAATGCAAAATTCCACCAAGAATGATTTCATATCAAATCCTTTGTTTGTGTGATCATTTGAGCTATGAATTAAAACAAGTAATCAGAATGCCAACTGTCAAACAGATAACAAACAAAAGTGAAAAACAAAGAATTTCAGCTGTTTGGGAATAACAATCATGTAGTCATGTAGAAGCAGGACAGACATGGAGACCCCAATTAGAAGAGCACAACTCAAAATGATAAAGTTGCTGTTTTCTAGGAATTCTAGTGGCCAATTGGCACAAGGAGAAAGTGGAGAAATTAATGTTCTCCACAGAGCAGCTTGAACAGGCTACACATATTGACGAATACACGTACTCTGTCCGTGCAGCGCGTCATGAGAGCCGTCCGATTTGTGTTGAGATACGTGTTTTGCCAATCTCAAAAGAGCTCCGCGAATCTAATAGTCCCGGACGCGTGCAGCGTGTGACGCGTGGCAGAGGATGCGGATGATTGACTGAATCAGGGGCTGGTTTACCACTTACCACTTACCAAAAACTGCTTCTCTTGTTTCATTGAACCACCTAGGCGCTGCAAACGAGTCGAGTCGAGTCGAGCTGGGCTTAATTCAAGCTCGGCTCATGAAAATTCGAGTTGAGTCGAGCCGAGCTCATGAAACGCTTCGAGCTGAAAAAGCTAGCTCAAACTCGGCTCGTTACTATTCGAGCTAGCTCACGAGCTGGCTCACGAGCCAATGCATGTGTGTTGACTCAATTTGATATTTAGATTTAATACATCTACAAACTATAATGTTGATACATCTAGAAAATTGATATGAGAATTTATACAAAATTAGTATAACAAAGTATATTTTCAATGACATCTTCGCTGCATTAATTTGAATGAATGGACTAACAAAAAATTATCGAGTCAGATATACGAATCTAATTATGAGCGAGTAAGAGACGTCTTTAAGCCGCTGACATTGTGAGATGGTGAGAGATGATGAGAGATGAGTTATCGAATTAGAGTTCGGCAAAAATATATATAAAAATGATTTTTTATTCGAGTTGAGTCGAGCCACGAGCCGAGCCGACCCCAACTCAAACTCGACTCATTTAACTACCGAGTCAGATTAGCTCGAGCCAAATTAGCTCGAGCCATATTAGCTCGAGCCCGAACTGAGCCACGAGCCCGAGCTTTTTTTGTGCAGCCCTAGAACCACCCCTGCTGAACCTCTGACAGACGGACCCACAACCAGATATATATAATACTATTATATTCTTGTCCCCCATGAACGTACGGACTTCTTCCTTGATATTATTAATTAAATATCTACATCTCAAGCGCGCTCTACAGTTTCTCTTTCCATCGGCAAGAGAAGAATCTTTATAGGATTATATATACATCCACAATCACTCCTCATCTCACCTCCACCAACCTCAGAGATCCTCTACACACATTCACCTACTGATAACAAATATTACCAGAATGAATATTTTCCAAAACAAAACCAGTAAAAACAACCAAACTCCCTCTCGGACTGGCCTCTCCTGTCCAAAATCTCCCCTTCACTGCCCCTGTTGCCACCATTCATTCAAACCCGATCTCGACCCCCACCTCGAGGTCCTCTACTCCAGCGACGAGTTCCGGATGTACCGATTCAAGGTGCAGCGGTGCCCCTCAGTTCGGACCGGCCATGACTGGACTGACTGCCCATACCTCCACCCTGGGGAAAAGGCACGGCGCCGTGACCCCCGAAAGTTTCGTTATTCAAGCGAGCTCTGTCCTGATTTCAGAAAGAACGGGATGTGCGCCAAACGTGATCACTGTCGGTTTGCGCACGGTGTGTTCGAGTTGTGGCTACACCCAGATCGATACCGTACAGAGCTCTGCAGAGATGGAATAGCTTGCACGAGAAAGGTATGTTTCTTTGCACACTCCTTGGAGCAGTTGAGGTGGCCGAGTGATGCCGATAGTGATCCGACATCAGAGAGTGAGATGTCGTCAGCACCCATGTCTCCATCAGACTCAGGCCATATGCAGATGTTGTCCTCTCTTTTGAATGCAATCAGAGATATGCAAAGGACAAGCACGAACGAGATCAGCAAGAATCAAACTTTTTGCAACATTGATAGGTTTCGAGACGGTGTAGTTGAGTTGCCAGATATCAGGTGGGTTTCTGATTTAGTTGATTTCTAGGCTGATGATTTAGTTGATTTCAAAGCTGATGAAAGAATTGCCGATGCAAACTTGCAACGAATTGAGGTGCTTGCTTACAAATGCATGCTGGATCATTATCACCTCCAATGAATATATATTAATATATAAGCCACTAGTGAGGATATGTTTCCAATCATTAGTTACTTTGTTTATAGTTAATTTGTAAATTACGAGTGAAGGAAGCCTTGATGTAAATTATTTAGTTAAAGTGAATATTATATATATATATATATATATATATAGAGAGAGAGAGTCTATGGTGTTTCGTGAAGCACAAAACCTTCCGTGTTTTGCATCTGTATTTTGAATTTGAAAGTTCAAACCGTCGATTCAAACCGCCGATTCAAACTATTGAATATGATTTTCATATTGAAATATCTTTAGAGATCAAATTTTATATTTTTAAACTTTTTTTGTTATTTTTTAAATGGGTACAAAGTTTGCTGATTTAACGATTTCTACACTATCCAAAACTAGCGATTTTGTACACATCTAAAAAATATAAATTTTGATCTTCAAAGATAGTTCAATATGAAGATCATGTCCAACGTTTGGATCGGCCGTTTGAACTTTCAAATTCGAGATATGGACGCGAATCCCATGAGATTTTATGTTTCGCGAAGCACCATAACCTCTCTCTCTCTCTCTCTCTATATATATATATACTAGCTATATACCCGCGCGTTGCAGCAGAATTTTTTATTTAAACATTAAAATATTATAAAATAAAAAAAATTCACATTTATCTAATATTAAATTATAAATTTACCAAATTATAGAGAAAATATATAAGAAAGACTATATTTAATTTTGGATGAGATTTTTGCACAATATGAGTTAATGATTCATGATTTTTATGGCAAGAAAAGTAAATTATTCTAACATATATTATCACCATTAATTTCTTACCAAATATGCACAAAGTTGCTAAATAAAAAAACAAAAATTATGGAAATAATAGTATATAAGGGAAAGAAATGGAGAGAAAGAGGGGATCAATGGACGCGATCACATACGTTCGATCAACCAACAATAAATATTATCCGTCTAATTGAGGGATAAAATGGGTATAATAAAAATTTACCATGACAAAAAATGGACACTCCAATTCTTAGATGCTTTATATAATAGTATATATATATATATAGCTTATGGTGCTTTGCAAAGCAAAAAAATGTTATTGCTTCGAGATGATATTTCATATCCCGAGATCTCAAATGGTCAATTTAAATTGCTCAATAATTTCTTTATGTCAAAGTCTTATAGGATATTAAATTTCATGATTTTTTGAATTTTCTAACTATTTTTTAATTTATTTTTAAAATAGTTCTGGAATAGGCTATTTTCTCATGTTAAAGAGGGCTGTTTTTAAAAATAATTTAAAAAATAGTTAGAAAGCTCAAAAAAATATGAAATTTAATAACCTATAAGATTTTGACATAAAGAAATTATTGAGTAACTTAGATTGATCATTTGAGATCTCAGAATATGAAATCTCACCCCGAAACAATCATAATTTTTTGCTTTGTAAAACACCATATGCAATAATGGTTTCTTGTAGAGATAGCTTATGGTGCTTTACAAAGCAAAAAACGGTTATTGCTTCGGGGTGAGATTTCATATCCCGAGGTCTCAAATGGTCAATCTAAGTTACTCAATAATTTTTTCATATCAAAATCTTATAGGATATTAAATTTCACAATTTTTTTTAGCTTTCTAACTATTTTTTAAATTATTTTTAAAACAGCCATGTTTAACATAAGAAAATAGTTTATTTCAGGACTATTTTTAAAAATAATTTAAAAAATAGTTAGAAAGATCAAAAAATCATGAAATTTAATATCCTACAAGATTTTGACATGAAGAAATTATTGAACAACTTAGATTGTCCATTTGAAACCTCGGGATATGAAATCTCACCCCGAAGTAATAATATTTTTTTACTTTGCAAAGCACCATAAACTATATATCTTTCTCTATGTATATATATATATATAGAGAGAGAGAGTGGATAAGCTCACGGAGACCTTCCGTGAGGTTAACTCAAAAAGTATATCAAATCATTTCCAAATTTGAATTTTTTTACTCTCATTAAATTCTTCATATTGAAATCTTATGGGGTACAAAAATTTGGGATGTTTAGATTTTTCTAAGTCACTCTTTTTAATTTTTAAAAACCGGCTCTAAAAATAATAATAAAATATTCAATGTTTGTACATTATTTTCAAAAATTGAAAAGAAAGATTTAGAAAACTCAAAACATCCTAAAATTTTGTACCCCACAAAATTTCAATATGAAAAATTTGAAGATGATTTGATATATTTTTTAGAGTTAAGCTCACAGAAGGAGTTCGTGAGCTTAAGCTCACGGTTTCTTTTACTCTCTCTCTCTCTATATATATAGAGAGAGAGAGTAGAGATACCGTGAGTTTAAGCTCACGGAGACCTTCCGTGAGCTTAACTCAAAAAATATATTAAATCATTTTGAAATTTTAATTTATCATTCTCATTAAATTCTTTATATGAAAATATCATGGGATGCAAAAATTTGGAGTGTTTTGAGCTTTTTAAGTTATGGTTTTTAATTTTTGAAAATCAGCTCTAAAAATAATAATAATATATTTAATACTTGAACATCATTTCAAAAAAATTAAAAAGACTTAAAAAGCTCAAAACATTCCAATTTTTTGCATCCCACAAGATTTTTATATAAAGAATTTAATGAGAATGATAAATTAAAATTTCGAGATGATTTAATATGTTTTTTGAGTTAATCTCATGGTATCTCCACTCTCTCTCTATATATATATATATATATATATATATATTACTCTTATGATCAGCTGTTGGGTTAATGTGAATTAAACTTTGATGCATCATTCTCTTATTCATTTTCATATTAGTTAGTACGTTGTGTTTCCTTTTCCCAGAACAAATTAAAACATTCATTTAGAACAGACGGATGGATTGTATTCGTTAATTGGAGAAATATTGAACTTAAGTGCATCTATTCGGTAATTGATGGCTCTTAATTACTTGCCCAATGTACTTAATAATTTTACTTATCTGTGAAATCCCTTGACAACTGATTTATTTTGACAATCTTGATGATCACTCTCAAATAAATTCATAAGAAATCTTAACAACAGAAAAAAAATATAAATATATCTTAAACTTATAGATTTATTGTGTTGCGAGTTTTATGTAATTTGAGTGTTATCTATATATAGTCCATCAAAGATCATCAAAATTATAAGATAATTTTAGTATAATTTTAATAATTTTTGATGAAATATCATATGATGATATTCAAATTTTATGAAACTTGAAATGCAATCAATCTGTAAGTTTACGATTAATATTTGAAAAATGGTTGTCAAAGATCCTCACCCTTTTATTTATTACATACTTTGCGTTTCATTTTAACTCTTTAAAACCTCTCTTCCTCATCTCTTAAAAAGTAATAAATAAAAAGAAAGGAATTTTCGGATTACTGATTAATCCTTATTAAGATCAGTGATTACTGACAAATCATTTATATTCATCAGCTTCTTTTCTAATTAAGATCAGTGATTACTGATTGATCCTTATTAAACAGAATCTAGATACTTTTCCAATTAAGATAAATGATTCCTTATATATTAAACACAATCTATCAGTTTATATAGAGACAAACACATTTAGTACCATCACTATTTTCTCTACAAATCATACTTAATTCAAGCACAATATTATTTCCACCGCAAAATAAATTAAAAATGAATTAGGTGCCCAATCAAATCCCACAAATCAAATAATATACTGCACCCAATTAACTCAACCAAAGAAAAATATCAAAAATATAAGATTCACTAATCTATTAATTAGTTCATATTCATCCAATAATTAAGTGCGTATAATGCAACTTATATGACAACCACACACAAATTATGCTATTAATTCCAAACATAGTAGTGCCAAGTTGCAATAGTAAATCACATGAGACAACATCACATATATTATCCATCATCTATGAATAATAATTAGTCTGGTTATAGTATAAATACCTACCAAAATACTCAAGTTCTTGATAAAATAACTTTTATACTATGCATTAATTAGGTCCTTGTACACGAATGCATAATTATGTGTATTAACCTATTATTATTATATTTATAATTATTATTAGTGTCGTACACAACCTAGCGGCAGCGAGTGCGGATATTATGTCATGCGGAACATGATTGAAATCATCATGAATTACCCATTAGATTATTTTCCTAAGGTGAGTAGAAATTAAATATACATAGTTAAATTTATTAGTTTTTTTAATATATATTTACATACTAATCATTTTTTTTCAGAGCATCAAAACCTACAACCCTTTGACACCGACCGAGTACGAGGAAGTAAAAAAACTATGTTGAGTTTGTGATTTCTTTGTTTTGACATTTTTATCAAGTTTTAATATTTTATAAATATTTATTATATTTTATTATATTATGTAGTATTATGTGTCTATGTTAGATAAATTAGTTAATTAGATATAGTTAATTAGTAATTAAATATAGTTATTATTGTTTTTGTGAAAATGCATGTGATGAAAATTATATATGGCTAGCATATATGAGCTAATCATAGAAACAAAAATAAAATAAAAAAAATTACAGCGGTTTTTATGAAAAAACCGCTCCAAAAAAAATTTGGAAAAAAAATTTAAAAAGTTTTTACAGCAGTTTTTAACTTAAAAACCGTTGCAAAAAGGTCATGTTTACACCGGTTTTTTAGTTAAAAATCGTTATAAATGGTATTTTGCAGTGGTTGTTCTATAAGAACCGCTGTAAATAATTTACTATGGTTTTCAATAAAATTGATGTTAAACTTTGCAGTGCTCCCAATAACAGCGGTTGTACTATCGTTGCTAACTGAAGAAAATAATCGTTATAAAAGCCCTTTTGTGCTGCAATGTGTTAGCTTACAACACTAAATTTTTTAATTGATAGCATAATTGCTCAAATTGTAGTGTCATTTTAGAAACCTTCACGAGGAGTTGACATGTATCGATCAATTGCATAATTATGAACTTGTCCGTGATAAACCAGTGGCGGATTTAAATGAGAGCCGGCAAGGTCAGGTTTCCAAATGCAAATGCACTAACTTTCTTTAATTTTTATATATATTAGGATGTTAATGTGAAAATATGGTATAGTGTACAAGGGCTTGATAATTTATTGTAAACAAAATATGATGTTTACAGGTCCCTTGATTGCATGTGCAGTTATGCACCGTACAGTACATAATTTATGCTTAGGCTCAGTTATTTTCTGGATCCGCCGCTGATAAAGTAAAAACTAACATAACTTACAAAAAAATAGGAGAAGTATTTTGAAAATTACTAAAAGTTTTTTTTTTTAGATGACAATGACAAGAAGGAAGATAAATTATTTTCTGATTAAAATTAATTTATATTTATTCCGAACTGAAATTTTGACTGCACTAGTACATTAATTTATTTTCATTTATTTTACAATTTCATAACACATTAATTGGTGACTTGGAATTATATATCATGTTCCAATTATTAATTTATAGTTGTTGTATCATCACTTCGGGTCCATTTGGCAAATCAAAGAATAGCTTTGGAAGAGTGATAATTTTGGAAGAGTGATATAATAGTATTTTTTTTGAAAGAGTGGTAGAAGAGTGGTATTGTTGACTATTCGGAAGAGCGAAAATATCGTTTGGCACTTGTTACTCAGAATAGTTAAAATATGAATAATTATGATACTAATAATGATGATGATAATAATAATAGTAAAATAATAATCATAATAGTAAGATAATAATAATAATAAAGTAATAAAAAATAATCATAATAAATAATAATATTATAATAGTAATATAATAAAAATATAAACATAATCATAATATAGTAATATAATAATAAAAAATTATAATTACAATCATAATTATAATAATATAATAATAAATAATCATAATTTTAATAATATAATAATCATAATCATAATCATGATAATAATAATTATAGTCATAGTCATAATAATATAACCATAATCATAATCATAGTAATATAATAATAAAAATATAATCATAATCATAAAAATAATTATAAATAATAATAATAATAATAATAATAATAAATTAATCATAACTATAATCAACATATAATAATATAATATAACATAATAAAATAATAATAAAGTAATAAAAAATAATCATAATAAATAATAATATTATAATAATAATATAATAAAAATATAAACATAATCATTATAATATAATAATATAATAATAAATAATCTTGGTCATAATAATATAATAATAAAATAATTATATTTATATTCATAATATAATAATATAATATTAAAATTATATTTATAATAATAATAAATAATATAATAATACTAATGGTAACGATAATATAATAACAATAATGATAATAATAATATAATAATAATATAATGATAATAATAATAATAAATAATAATCATAATATTAATATAATAATAAATTATAATCATAAATATAATATAATAATATAATAATACTAAATCTTAATCTTAATCATAATATAATAATATAATATAATATAATATAATCAAACAATAATCGCTATTCCGATGAGAGCTAATCCGGTATTCCACCTATAAGTTGGTATACCGGATTAGCACTATTTTGCACTCTTCTACTTAGTCTAAAATTTGTTTGTCAAATTAATTCATCGGAATAGTTATTCCATTCCAACTTTTTGCTATTCCATTGGGTGCCAAACAGACCCTTAGTTTTTACCGAAGGGAAGGGATACTTGACAATGCGTTATTTTAAAAATAATTTTTTAAATAAATATAAAAAATAATTTAAATAGAAAATTTATGTATGTTCTTATAATTTGATAGTGTTTCAAATTTTATATAATTTTATTATTATTCGATATAAATATCGTTAAATTGAAACCATCGTAAAATTATATTAAATTTTGATGGTGTTTGATGTACTACCAAATTATAATGAAATTATATGAAATTTGAAATACTATCTATCAGCAAGTAAAAGAACATAATAATCAACATATCTATAAATTTTTTAAGATTCTTTTTTATATTTATTTGAGAAGCTATTGTCCGAATTGTCAAAATAATCGGGATCCCTCCTTTGAACAAAATGCATACATGTTATACGAAAGTGCGCGGTACAAAGGGATTTTTTATATCTGTTATATAAAAATTTGTAACATATCTATTAGATTGAAACTTCAAAACAGGTTTTTTTTTTCATCCACTTCAAGTTGATATTAAGTAAAGCTTTCTAGACGTACATTTGGGTCTTAACGTTTCAAAATGTTGATTTTTTGTCGGAGAATATATATATATATATATATATATATATATATATATATATATATATATAGAGAGAGAGAGAGAGAGAGAGAGAGAGAGAGAGAGAGAGAGAGAGAGAGAGAGAGAGAGAGAGAGAGAGAGAGACTCTATGGTGCTTCGCGAAGCAAAGAGAGGTTTTGGTTCAGTTTCAAATCTCATATACCGAAAACTCAAAATATCAATCCAATTAATCCACAATAATCTAGATATTGAATACCAAATTTTACTATTTTTGAAGCTTTGTAACTATTT
The DNA here is from genome assembly GCA_964058805.1 of Schoenoplectus triqueter. Classification (NCBI taxonomy): domain Eukaryota; kingdom Viridiplantae; phylum Streptophyta; class Magnoliopsida; order Poales; family Cyperaceae; genus Schoenoplectus; species Schoenoplectus triqueter. The sequence continues at coordinate 15,020 of CAXKVV010000387.1, forward strand.
TCTTTGAATTTTTAAAAGATGATAATTTTATAGGTGAATCTATCATTATTTTATTATTATTTTGGGGGCATTTTTTAATATATATATATATATATATATATATATATATATAGTAAAACTAGCGTGTTCTTTGGAGCATAGAGCCCTTTCGTGATTAAATAATTTATTATTCTCATTAAATTCATCATATGAAAATCTTATGGGATACAAAAATTTGAGGTGTTTCAAATTTTCCAAGTCACTCCTTTTAATTTTTAAAAATCGGTTCTAAAAATAATAATAATATATTCAATCATTATATGTTATTTTTAAAAATTAAAAATAGTGACTTAGAAAACTCGAAACATTTCAATTTTTGTACTTCATAAGATTTCAATATGAAGAATTTAATGAGAGTGATAAATTAAAATTTGGAGATCATTTGATATACTTTTTGAGCTAGAATCACGGATAGGCTTTGTGCTCCTAGGAGCACGCTAGTTTACTATATATATCTAGAGAGAGAGAGAGTTATGTTACCGTAAGTTATAAGGTACAAAATAATTTTGTGGATCTTATTGTCTCTCATTCTCGAATTTAAAACACAGATTCAACCGGTGTTCTTTATACTAAAATATGCTTAGAGATCATATTTTATATCTTTTAAAAAATATATTATCTATTTTTAGAGCTAAAAAATACATTGAGTTTCCAATAATAATGATTTTTTAACCCTCAGAAAAATAGAAATAAATTTTTAAAAATATAATATTTGATCTCCAAATATATTTAGTATGGAGAATACTTTGAATGTTGGATTGATATTCTGAATTCGAAAATGAGAGATATGACCATTGTATTCTGAGGCGCAAAAGCAATTTTCACTTTTTTGGGTTGAGAGGCGGGTGCAGTTACAAAATCACACGTTTTTGTACGCTTTTTGGTGAGGCATAAAAGCGAGAGGCGCAAGGAAGCACGCGCCTGATAATTTTTTTTACAAGCAAGTTCAAGTTATTATAATATTTAAATTTAATATGACTTTAAAATATTTAGGTTTTTTTTTATTTAAAATTTTATATGCCTTCAAAATGTAATTTTGATGAAATGATAATAGAATTGACAATAAAATAAAGAAATATGAAAAATAAAAAGAAATAATATTAAAAATTCTATCATATCTTATTATAAATATTATGTACCCTTTTAGATTAAAAGTTTCTCAACTACCATAATATATCATGTAAAAAATAAAAGTTAAATAATAAATTAAAAATCAAATCTATCATTATAGAATGTAAATAAACTAACTTTAATTTGGTGAGATGATGAGTAATATTGTATATGTGTACATATTTTACTGATATTTTGTATATCATCGATATATTTATATTTTATAACAATTATAGTGAAACATAATCAAAGTTTAGTTATGTTCTATTGAGATTTTGATATTAAATATTTATAATATTAAATTATAATGTAAACTTTTAATTGCATATTTTTGTTTTATTTGAAATAAAATTCAGGCATTTTATTTATGTTTTTATATTCTAACATATTATATATTATTTTTAAATAAGAAATAAAGTTAATGATAATGTATTTCTATATTAATTTTATTTTTATCAAGTATTTTATTATATTAATTATATCAAATATAATTATATGCCTCAGATTACTCAAGCGCGCGTTTTTTTGTGCGCTTTGTGTCTCAGACGATTTCAACCATTTGCGCCTTTCGCCTCTGACTACCTTGGATATGTCGCGTAGTACAAAGGATATTTTGTATTTTGCTACTATCTATCTATCTATATATATATATATATATATAGAGTGGAGATAGCGTGAGCTTAAGCTCACGGAGGCCTTCCGTGAGCTTAACTCAAAAAACATATTAAATCATCTCGAAAATTTAATTTATCATTCTTATTAAATTCTTTATATGAAAATCTCATGGGATGCAAAAATTTGGAGCGTTTTAAGTCGCCGTTTTTAATTTTTGAAAATGATGTTCAAGTATTGAATATATTATTTTTATTTTTAGAGCTGATTTTCAAAAATTAAAAACGGTGACTTAAAAAGCTCAAAACGCTCCAAATTTTTGCATCCTATGAGATTTTCATATAAAGAATTTAATGAGAATGATAAATTAAAATTTTAAGATAATTTAATATGTTTTTTGAGTTAAGTTCACGGAAGGCCTCCGTGAGCTTAAGCTCACGCTATCTCCACTCTATATATATATCAAACCTGGAGAACTGCCGTTGGTAGCACACACATACAATGTATATATATATAGTTGAGTTATGGTGCTATGCATAGCATGGATTGCTCTCATGTTATGGATCAGTTCTTCGTAATCAAAGTACAAATGATTGATCCAACCGTACAAAATGATTTTCGTATGAATATCTAAACATAGACCAAAATTTAAATTTTTTTTAAAATATTTTGCTATTTTTTGAGATAGTTAGAAAATAACTTGATTTTGTTTAAGTGCAGAGCCGTTGAAACCAGAAAAAAAACGGAAAGCATACTATCGCGCAGAGAAGACCTTTTATGTGTTCGTAGTACTCGACGATTTTTTTTATGCACACATGTTAATATTTTGCTTCTAATTAACGATACAGTTTAAAGCTAAAAGTTAATTAATTAGGAAGTTCAATTTATGTTTTTAAAATCAACTTTGATTTAGTAATTAAGTAATATTCTTTGTCCAAAAAAATCTTACATTCAGAATCCATCTAAAAAAATTATCTTAAATAAAAAAGAATTCTCTCAAAAAAATCAACTGAAAAAAGTTTGATAAATATGAAATCTTTCTTTTACTTCCATTGTCTCGTATATACTCTCGTCTTATCTCAAAGCTAACTGGATTTCTGGCAAATGTTACATCCAGAATCCCCCTTCAAGCGACATCAAATCAGAGTGGTTACTTTCCTCAAGTCATAAAATATTTCTTTAATAATCAATTAATTAATATTTTGTTGCCGTGCATTCTAATACAGATATATCAGACTTGAGGGACATTCAATGAAACTTATGAAAGGATGAGGATAGGGGAGATGAATGCAGAATACCACCAAACGCTTTCCTGAGATCCTTTGCACAAAACCAGGTGCTGTGCATGCAACTTGCTCTCTCTCCGTACGTTCCAATACTTATCCCGTGCTTTATCCTTTAGACCTTTCTGACCTTTCTGCAACTAGACAAATAACATAATTTTGTTTTCGACGATTAGTGAAAGAAGTTTCCAAACTTGCTTTGTCTCTAAATAAGAGTTTCCAAAGTGTGCTATCCTATAGGAGGAGAATAGATAGTACTGTATACGTACTGCTATATGTGTATTTAATAAGTTATTTGTAGATGGCTTCTGGTTGGCTATGGACGTATTGTGAATGAAAAACACGATGTCCTGTGATGTGCTGAGAAAAAGAAAAAAAAAAACATCGTGTTTCGGACGTATTGTGATGTGATTAAACTGTTTTTCACAACTGTTAGTAATGATGAAGAAAAGACATATTACGCCTCTGATCTAAGTATCTAAGGTACAGTAAGTATAACTCTCTAGTTATGTACTTATGTTAGGGTATTTTGTGATGAGGACGGTGTTTTAGACTTAAATCTTTAATTTTAAATTAAATATGACTGTTTAAATTATTTAATCTAATTTTTATATAAAAATATTTTAGTAATTTTTTTAAAAAAATAATTTATTATTTTGTCAAGGGATAGTTCGCCATCAATACAATATTCTATACTCCTCTCCCTCTACCATTGTTAACTCGACAATACTTATCATTTTATATAATTATGGGGTGGTCTAGAGAATTAATCTAGTATAAATATGTGGTCAAATTGATATTTAGAATAAATTCTTTTTTCTAATGATCAATAGAAAGTCCATACAACTATTTTTTTTTTAAATGAGAGTCAATAATTCCGTTGATCCCAAGTGAGCCCTCCTCTGCCAAAAAGTAAGAAAAAAAAATTAGACACCGCACATTTTTTTTCCTTCAATCCTCGATCGTAAACAGATGAAATTATATATGATGAGTAGAAGATAAAAACTAAAGATCAATAGCACGTACAGAGGAATCTCTCAATAGCCGACATGATTATATGTGACCTGTTTGTTAAGATGTCCCCTTTCTGGTGAAAATATGTACGCAGTAGGCACCAAGTCACCAGCAACATCCTTAATTAAAAACAATAATTAGTAAATGATTAATTCTTCCATGAATCTCTCTCTCTCTCTCTCTCTCACTATATTGTTGTGCTATACATATATAGCTCTTAATTAGTTGTTTAATTAGTTTTTTTATTTTTGTTTTATTTTAGTGAGATGTACAGTTGTATTAAGTTGGTTTAAAAAACATTGAGCTTTGGCACATATGAAACGCGTGTTTTTCCTGATCACGTTATTTGTGCTTTTGTTTTTAAATCTTTAAATATTTTTCAAACCTGCAAATTTCCTTGACCTTTTACAAATTTTATATTTTTTTTAGACAAAAGATGAGATAAAGCCTCCCGAAGGCTTTGAATATTTATCAAAGATTTTATATATATAAATTTTAAACCTGCAAAAGGGTACATAACAAAGGATTGAAAAAAGTTCTCAGTATAAGAAATCTAATTTAATCAGAAAATTAACCATTGTTCTATTAGCAAAAATAATAGAACATATAGATAGATGAGAATAACTTTAAAAAAAAAACATATAGATAGATGAGAATCAATCATTGTTCTATTAGCAAAAGTAGTACGTACACATCGGAGGTCATAAGTTCAACAATCAGATGTTTAGGCATTTAAAATTAAATAACTTAACTCGCATCTTTATGTAAAAAAGAATAAATATATCAAGTAATTTTGCTATCTCAATCTCAATCTTTGTACTAAATATTATTATTTATTAAATACGTAAGTGTTCTGATCCTGCAATGATTTAGATTTTTTGTTGAACTTCTAGAGCTAATATAAGTCATCAGATTGAGTTATTTGTCAAATAATATTATTATTTCTATGGTCATTTGTATTGAAGTTATAATTTTCTTTTAATTTTAATTGTTACCCGAAATATTACATAATTTAGGAATACAATTGCTCTTGTCATCAATTATAAATTTTATTTTTTCTTAAATTCTAAATGGCAACCATTCTCTCAATTTTACATTTTTTTACCTTAATTATGTACTCATGATTGACATTTATATTAATCACTAAATTATTTTCATTTTTATTTCTTTTCTTTTCAAATAAAGATATAAATTTTTATATTTTTAAAAGATATCACTATTACAATTACAACGCACGGACAAAATACTATATAAAATTACGACCAGCATCACCAATTTCATACTCATTTGAACCTTTTTTGACATAGTAACGAAGAAATGTGGAACAGAGATATTACATTAACACTCTCAGAGTTCGGATTGCGGCGTGAAGTAATAAATAAGTTCGATCGAGTGACATGAGTCCCACTTAATTTGGATATATATATATAGCTTTGGCACCCTCTTGACTCTTGTCAATATTTTTTTTCCCTTTTTGTTGTTTCCCCTCTCAATATATAATAGCTCATGTGCATGTCATGACGAAAAAACAAGGATAAATGATGATATATAATATTCAGTTATTTAGATAAAATCAAATATTTAGTATAATTATTTCTCAAAAGGTAAATATGGATTAAATAATTATACTGTAAATCTACTTCTATTAAAAAATCAGCAAGAATTGTGAGTGCATTTTTTTTTAATTTCTCTAGAATAAATCCACTTCTAGTTATCAGTATGTTGTACATCAATTATTTTTATGGTAATAATGTCAATTCTTGACTTGAGCTTAACTGGTGATTTTTCTTGGTCTTATTATTTTCTGCGGGAGTACATTCGTTACAGCCCATTGATTTCAAATGGAAAATGATAAAGTTTTGTTTATTACAAAAAATGTAGAATAAATGGTTCAATTAAACGGGCTAATAGAATTTACTCTAAACTCGTTACGTAATTATTTAATTAAAATTATTTCTAATTGTTGCAACCCAGGTATCAAAAATTGTTTTCGGACGACATGGATTGACAGCAGAACATTAACCAACAAGAACAACAGCTTTTAATCCCAAATAAATTGGGGTAGACATTATAACATAATTAATTATATTATAATTAATCTAACAAAGGCACATATCAAACATACAATATAATTAATTATACATTATAATTTTACTGAAATTCTACAACAGAGGCAAGCTCAGAGCAAAATATAATATTCAAACCAAGTGCAACACTTGCGCTTCATTCATAAACCATTATTTATTTACAAATCAACATGGAAAAAAAATAAAGTAATTAATTATGAACACAAATTTCACTCGCTACATTAATGCATATTAGGCATCATTCAATGCTGGTAATTAACATTTGAAGCATCCACCTCAATCATGTGTTGTAACCTACAATCCGCAATTCTGACATATCCGCTTAGAAATCAACTAAATCAGAAACCCATCTGATATCTGGCACCTCAACTACATCATTATCCCGAAACAGAAATTTATCAACACCACAAAAAGTTTGATTATTTGCCATCTCACTTGCGCTCTTAATTTGCATATCAGCCATGAGTGCACTCAAAAGAGACGACAACATCGGCACACGGGCTGAATCTGATGGAGATGAAGGTACTGATGACATATCACTCTCTGAAGTCGGATCACTATCGCAGTCACTCGGCCACCTCAACTCCTCCATGGAGTGCGCAAAGAAACATACCTTTCTGGTGCAAGTGGTCCCATCTCTGCAGTGCTCCGTGCGGTACTTGTCAGGATGGAGCCACATCTCAAACACACCGTGTGCGAACTGACACTGATCACGTTTGGCGCATTTCCCATTCTTCCTGAAATCAGCACATAATTCGCTCGAATAATGAAACCTCCGGGGATCACGACGCCTTGCCTTTTCCCCATGGTGGAGGTAAGGGCAATTGGTCCAGTTGTGGGTGGTCCGGACCGAGGGGCAGCGCTGCACCTTGAAACGGTACATGCGGAACTCATCACTTGAGTAAAGGGCCTCCAGGTGGGGGTCAAGGGCGGGTTCGAAGGAATGGTGACAGCAGGGGCAGTGAAGGTGAGTGGCCATGGGGGATTTGGGTGATTTGGAACTGGAGAGGCCAGTCCAAGAGGGAGAGTGGATGTCTTCTCTGGTTTTGCTTTGGAAAAAATTCATTCTGGTAATGTTTGTTATGACCAGTAGGTGAATGTGAGTAGAGGGGGGTCACTGGCGTACTATATATATATAAAGGTTAAAGCTCAATCAGGAATTAATTAATGAATAAAGCGGTGGTTTTGGCGAAGGAAAGAGGGAAGATGAAAAGGACCTATTAAGTATTAACTACACCTTCTCTTGTTAGTGCACTGTAGTCTGTATTTTATAGAATAATAGAGCGTGGCTTGTATTGATTCAATATAAATAAAATATAGGATCAAGGTTCACAATAGTGTTATACTGTTATGTGAGGCTGTGGGCCCCCTTGTCAGGGGTTCAACAAAGCGGCGGGCTGTTGAATCCAGCTAAGAGCAGATAACTAATGGGGTATTATTAAATTCAATAGTTTGCGCTTAATAACAAAATATATCTCTCTTTCTTTGCAGGAAACCAGATAAGCTGGTGGAGGTAACCCAGTACAGCCCCTGATTGAGTCGATAAATATCTCCCTAGCTAGCTTCTGATGCTGCTTTGTGGGGATCATTTATTTCTCCACTCCTCATGCCAATTGGCTGTTGGTATTTGTAGAATACAGCTAATATCAATCATTTGATTTCTTATCGGTTTACATTTTTTCTATTTGAGTGAAGGACAGGGTCAGGGGGGCAGATTTCCATTAATTTCATTGTTTAGGAAAATATTTCAATGTTTTTATTCAATTTCCTGTTTCGTTTTACATTAAGCCAAACTCATATATGTATTTCAAATTCTTTACATATAATATGTATTATATTTTAGACAATAAGTTTTTGTTTTCTATCATATAATTTTAAATTTTTAACTGTGAAATTTTAATGAGTTTGTGATGAATAACTAATTAAATTCTAAATTATTTCAAACTTGATACACATTCTACCTATGTCATTAAAAGTACACATCTATAATTTTATTTTATTCGTTTTCATTTGGACAATAAAAATTGAGTGTACCACAAAAATTAAATTAGATGTGCATTGGAATTGCTTTTCTCTTAGAAGGTTATAGACATAGTGTCGTCGATATCGTCATATTGATACTTATTTTATAATTTATGCTAAATGAATTCCGTTTTACGTTATTAACTTTATTATTCAACTTATTTTATAAATATTGTATTCAACTTAAATATCTATAATATAATTAAAATTTTATTTTAGTTTAATAATTTGATATTATACAATCAGTAACATAATAAAGTAACAAATTTATTAATATAAAGTAAAATTAATTCAATTCGAATAAAATAAACCAACATTAATAACTGTATTAACGAGGACAACACCGTATCATGCTTCTATTTTAAGTAATGGACATGGATCAGACCTCCGTTAATTTCATTATCTAGGAAAATATTGCAATATTTTTTATTCAATTTTCGGTTTTACATTATGCTGGTAGAAAGGTGACCATTGAGATCTGGAACAGGAATGAGTAGAAGAAATTATTTCTTTTAAAAGTGTCAAAGAAATGGGAGGGATATCTTGTTATCTTCACAGTGGGTTATTATGATAATTTTGAAAAAAAATGATATAAAATTTTTTGTTATGGTGTTCTAATTGTGACTATGTTGGGTTGTTTTGTTTTGATGGGGGTGGTTGGTATAGATAATCCTTCTTTAGTTTGGAACTTTTAGTTGCTATGGTTTGTATAGTCTGATGTTTTATTTTTGACGCTGGTAATGTTGTTTCCGAAAAACAATGAAAACAGACATATAGTTCTGTTTTTATCAAAAAAAAAAAATTATATATCATTAAACTATAACTAAATTATGTAAATTTTGAAACACTATCTGAACTAAAGAATATTTCTATACACTGTATCTAGGCATCTAGCGAAAATTAAAAAAGAATACGAACGTCCATCAGTTATCCCCTCGGCCTCCAATGAGACAATATAGGAAGAAACTATCAGCTAATAGCTATGTCGGAGTACATGTTCTTGCGGGGACCACACGTCAGCGGTGGCCAATCACATAACCCCTTTCTGCTCGTATATATCTTGTTCCCGTCCCGACTCGCAATCGTGGGCCCACCCACCCATCAAATGCTCGGCCTAAAACGACAAAAAAAAAATTATTTGGGCTTCTTTCAACTCTCCCATCCCTAACAATATTTAATTAATTAATGTTTACTGTTCGTTTGTTAATGTGGGAGTAATCTTATCTATAAGCAAACACTACAACATAAAGGATAGTAGATAATACTCATTTAACAATAATTATATATCAAATCTATTATTAAAATGGTTCGGTGGCATCATTATAATATTGAGAACTTCTTTAACAACGGTTTATAATAAAAAAACGTTGTTAAAATAGACTCTCATAACATCAAAAAGCAGCATAATCATTTAGTAATGATTCCTTGAAGGAACCGTTGTTAAACACAGCATTTAACAACGGTTATTTGTCTAAAACCGTTGTTAAATGTTACGTTGAGGAACCGTTGTTAAACGGTTCTGCTATTTTTTTGCTCCCACCAACAACATTTGCTCCCACGAATTGTCCATCTTATCGTTCGTTAATCTCAATCCAACGTTTCAAAAATAAAAATTTAAAAACTAAAATCTCACGGATTACCAACCCATTTTCATCTGTTTTCATATATAAAAAGAGAGATGAGTGAGAAGAGAGAAAGAAGAGAGAAAAGAGATGGAAGAAATAAAAATCGAAATTCGACCATCTCAACTTCAAACGATCATAACTTTTGATAAGAAACTCTGATTGAGACGTTTTACGCGGCCACGGAAAGCTAACGACGAGATATTTAGGGTTAACTGCTTACTCTATTATCATCATTTTTAGGGCAAAAAAACCTCGTTTTCAAGCTCAAAAACTCATTTATATTTTTTTTCTATTTCTTTTCTTTTTTTAGAAATTATATAGGTTTTTCATAGAAAGATGTATGTATTTTTTGAGTAAATATTTTTTTATTTGATGAATAATTATATTTATTTCATATAAATTATTGAATCAATAATATATAATAATATTTATTCTTATCTAATCAATATGACTCTATATTTATTGTTAATCAATATGACTCGCACATTTTAAATTTAAAAACAAAAATTAAAAAAATACCTTTAGCAAAAGATAAAATTGAAAGTTAAAACCGTTGCTAAAGATATTTTTTCAAAATAAAATTTTATTATTGTTTTTAAGGTACCTTTAACAACAATTTTTATTTAAAAATTATTGTTAAATGTTTTGCTGACACCTCCTTTAAAATGAATTTTTAACAACGGTTTTTAAATAAAAATCATTGTTAAATGTCTTTCTGACATCTCTTTACAACGCGTTTTTAATATTTTTTCTAACATTTCTTTACTAACGGTTCCATAACAGTTGTTAAACTTGATCAACAACTGTTGTCAAAGATATTTTCTCTCGTAGTGAAACCATTTTAAGGTTCCGGAAAAGCAGCATCAGTCATCAGACGGGACCTGCTAGCTAGCTAGTTATCTCACAATAGCACTTCAAATAGATATTTAGCGTCACTTAAATGTGTTAACAGAGGAACCTAATTAAGTCAACACAACGAACACACTCATTTATTAGTGACTAGTGAATTTTTGGAACTTTCTTCGTTCATCTTCATAAAAAAAAGGAATATGGTCACGAATATTTATGTAGAAAACCATCTATTTTGCCAAGGATATTGATGAAATCCTCTATGTTTTTGTTTCCTTGTATATATAATGCATGATTGTGTGTTGTAGGTTTCATCTAATTATTTAACATATATAGTTAGTGGAAAAAGATTAAAAAAAAGACAAAATTACGACTCACCACGTATTGATTTTACAAGTATTGATTTCTCCTTCATAGCATCATATTAAATGTCCTTACTTCCCAATCAAAATTAAATCTTCGCTCTTCTATCTACAATATCAATAGCCTTTTAGTTAAAACTGAAATGATCAACTTATTCTATTTACAGAGACCATTTTCATTAGATTAATCAATATTAAGTAATACTAAAAACAATTTTAAATTTGGAAAAAACTGCATCACGTAAAGGATATATTAATTAAAGTTATCAAAACATACAACTCGTATCTTTACTATGTTATATATATCCTTTTGAAAAACACTTCTAGTTAGTTTTGTTTAAATAAAAAGAGAAGATATTTCTGAAGCCACATCACTATCTAGTAGTGGATATGTGCGCATCAGACCTTTTGAAAAACCTTAAATTTGTCATGCTACTAGTTCCTTTCAGTGGATAATCATTTTGATATTAATGGCCCGCTAAAAATGATTTCAATAAAAGGACGTGTCCCGAATTTTACGGCAACTATAAGTAGGTAATTTTAATCAATAATAGTGACTAGCAATAGATTAAAAATGATTTTAGTTTTAATGAAGAAATATAATAATGTTTTGATGGACAAATTGACTACTTGAAAAAAAAATGATCGACTGATATGTGGATAACCCATGAATTGTTAATAACTACCACATCAGTTTTTTTTCGAAGTTAATTAAAGATTTTGTAAAACCGTTCTATCACAAAAATTCACTCCAAATTACTAAATGACAGTATTTGTAATTTAAGTGGCCAATTTGTCAGCATCAAAAACAAAGCAAACAAATTTCTTCTCCGACGCTGATTTGAGGAGTTGTTAATTTGACCTATCATTTCTAAGAGTTTCTAATTTAACAACTCTCTTCTATAGTTTCTAAATTAGAAATCATTCTTCAACTCAGAAATTGAAATAGCAACTGATATGTAAGATTTAATAACTTATTAGAAACTCTCATTGGAGATGCTATAAAGAAAAGAAAACAACCAAGTTTTTGACAAAAATTCTTCTTTACCTAATAATTAATCCCACAGTCATTTTCCTTTTTTGTTTTTGCCTCGAATTCATTTTCACATAAAATAAATACAAATGCAAAAATGTATATGTTGCCGTATTTTTTCTATGCCGGCGGAAGACAGTATTTTTTTTATCTATAATGAATTTAAATTGGACCATATAAATGTCTTCTGATGTCTAAAAAAACTATGATAATAAATTACAGCTTTAAATTATGGCAGAAGATATGGATACATTCAAATGCCGTGCTTCATATTAATAGTTAATGATCCACCAATGTCATTTTTGCCTATACAAGTATTTTCTCAATCAAGCCTCTACAAAGACTATACGTACAAACGGTACAACCTCATCACAGGAATTTGTGGTTTCAATGAGACATAATCCGAATGGGCAACCCAAGAAAATATGATCAAACAATTGAATATTATTTGCAGGATAGAAGTCAGGAATAGGAATTTGAATCCAACTTCTAACTATGTTTTCCTTCTTCTTTTTTTTTTTTTTGTGAATTGACAATTGATGCAACCCAAAAGAAAATTTGACTTTATATAGGGCGCGTCCATTGTTTTTCTTTAGAATTTCTAAAAGTTATATAAAATACCATCCTAACTATAAAATAAAAATATACTACCCACTTCCTAGTTTTGCTCTTGCAGCTGTTTCTTTTTAAAGTTTAAAAACCAAATATATATGACTTGCCTTGTGATTAACATAAAGAAACAAGATAAGGCCAAACTTGTAAATTTGAAATAAAATTAAAAAATATAATAATAATAATAATAATTCTATTATGGTG
>CAXKVV010000388.1:0-50254 GCA_964058805.1 Schoenoplectus triqueter
CAAATTAGTACCGGTTTTCTATAGTTTAGCTGTTCTTGTAAAATTTCTCTGATATTGCAGTACAATTCATGTGTAATTCATGCTTCTTTCTATTGAGCGAGTTCTGAATACTTGAAAGAAGTAGAACATAAGGATAGGTGTGATGATTACTATTGCCATACCACATTGTACTGGTTGAAAATATATTGGTTCCATTAATTGCAAGAGTATTTTCCTTAATCTTGCAGACAGTACTATTACCATACAACATTGCCACACGACTAGGTGCATCTGACAATGCGAATCCTCTTACGCGCGTTACTGCGCTGCACGCACGCTGACTGGCGCACAATAGGTGGTCCGGTTTTTGCACCCATCTCCATCCAATCACATACGCTGCAGTGCAGTAAACACGCAGTATTTGATAAGAATTCGTGCAAAAAAAATCAGAAAGTCACATATAACCCATACAAATTTCGGAACATGGCATGTTCTCTTTATAGCATGCTGATTTACACTAACCAGGTCCATCTGAAGTATTATCTTCATTTACTGGGAAGCAAGTAGATATGTACGTATAAGCCATTTGGTCTATTTTTTAAAAGAAAATGCAAAGACAAGGGCTATATAGGATGTTGGGTTTCATCCTGTATCTGACTGTTGTCTAGTCGACCTAACTTATTTCCAGAAAGAAAGATGTATAATTTATCTAAATCCCAACTTCTTGTGAACGATAATTCAATTGTCATCTCATTCTTATTCCTAAATTGATAGCATAGAGGTAAACTGTGCCATCGTCCATCGGTGACGATAAATTATTCAAAAGTGAATTACAAATTAGTGCTTAATTTTATGTCTGAAATGATCATTAAATCCTTGATAAATTTATTATTATTTAAATAATTTTATGAGTTATAATCCATTGAAATCTTAAATCATGATTTTTTTTCTTACTGCATAGTTTTTCCTTTTTTTCCCCATAAAATGAAGTAGTTCCATAAAATAAAATTCTTAACGGCATACAAAAGAAAAGGAAATAAAAGGAAAACATCTCATGCATTATGAATATATTAACTGATTGAGTAGAACTTCTTTAAGTTCTATCAAAAACAAATATTTGTTTTTTGCGATAAAATTAAATAAATATTTTTAAAAAGTACTACAATCATACGAAAGTATAGATAATAAATTCAAATATATAGATGTATATATGATATCAAATTTTAAAATTGTATTTTATATTAAAATATTTAAAATAGATAATTTTCATATATTCGCACCCTCCTCTTAGAATTACTCGGTATTTAGTTAGTACCTAACGACTTGTAGTTTCGTTTCAATTGTGCAGTGTTAATATATATCGTGTAGGATATGGTAACAACTAATAAATAAATTCCAAAGATGTCGTATATTCATATATATTGTGCCAGTTACTGCACGCTTAGGGAGTATAACTAGTATAAAAGTCTTCTTTGGACTTGTAATAATATTATAACTGCGAAATAAAATATTGATGTTCAAATTCAAATATAATATTAATCAACGGACTTGAAAAAAAGCCGCGTACAGGACTATGGACCGGGTCTACTCTTAATTACTTGTTACCAAACTTTTTAGTACAAGTGAATGAAACCGTTTAGATGATTGCACTACAAACTACAAGCACACAATTCAATTCAGTGATTAACGAATAACGAGTCATCATCAAAGCACACTAGCTTCCAGTTTCATTTGTGGCGCTGATCGCGTAGATATTCGTATGACGAGTTTCACTTCGCGAATTTTCTCGAGCTTCCATCAAATGAAAATTAATGTAATATACCGAATACTTTGTTCGCTGCCTGGGCACCCATCCAGGCTTTTCTTTACATAATTAATTAACTGGACATTTTTATTTTTTATGATTTTTAATAGATTGAAGCCACATACATTGATTTTTGTTGTTGTTGCAGAATCAGAGATGCACTGGTCTTTCATTTTTTTACTCTTTTATTTTTTGTCACCTGTTATATACATCTGTCTAATTTTGAAGCAAGTCAGCTAAAGTTTATGCATCTTAATTAGATAAAACGTATATAAGTTCAAATTTTATACTTATAAATGAAATTATCGAAAATTCTTAATTAGTTCAATTGGAAATCGCTACATGTATTAAAACATAAAACGATTGCTTTAGAGAGTCTCCTGCATCCTCTGAAAAGTACAAGAGAGTTACAATTGTCAATTGACCTTTCCTCAAAAAAAAAAAATTTACATTTGACCTCTTCTTGGCGTCAACTTTCCCAGCTAGCCTCCATATATGTATATATCCTTATATATATATATATATCTTCATGCTCCTGTCTCATTCCATCACAAATCCACCAATCTACTAAAACCAAATATATATCCTTCTCACAAAAGAACGCATTAACATAAAGAAAGAAAGAAAATATTACAGTCTCATCCAATTTATCGGCTACCACTATCTCAAGCAACTGAGAACCAAAACCATCAGGTTTGATATAAGCATGGCTCAGCTACATGTTGTTTTTCTTTTGGTATTACTGTTGACTGCTTCAAGCTCTCAAGATGTCATGGCTGCAAGAACTTTGAAAGGGGAGCAACTGTTGGAAAATGAAAGCATTTTGTTTATGAACCTGAAGGGGAGCCCATCTGGCCATTCATGCGGCACCGGCGACCCGAATAAGACGTGCCCATAATTTTTTCTGTTTGCTTTAAATTCTTTCTTTGTTTGTAAAGAAATTGTCCATACATAAAGGAATGCAAGATGGAAGAGAGAAAGTGTAATTAAGTACATAGCTCTTCTTCAACAATTAATATATATATATAGGGTCATGTTTTTCCTAATTGGAAATTAACAGGAAAACAAGTTCCTGTTTCTTCACTTAATTTGTATATTACAACACTAAAGATTGAGATAGCTGGGGATGTAGTATATACTAGCGCAAAAGAATCAATGTTTTTACTTTTCCCTGCGTTTGTTATGATTGCCAAATGAATCAGTTAACGTTCTTTTAAGCTATTAAGTTACTCTGAACTAAAGATTAATTTAATTTTAAAATAAATAGGATTTAGATCATGTGAAAAAAGAAAAATGATCTTGATATATACATATTAATTTTACTATAATTTTCGTTTTTTGTTTCTCGTGTTGCTTAAAAGAAGGGTTAATTTAAATAAAATATCATTAACTGTTTGGTAAGTTTTAATATTTTTAAATAATATAAAAATATGTCTTTCAAGTTATCACCTCCCTAGCATCATCTTTCATGCTTGGTTTATCATAATACTATGTAATCCATCAAACTTAATTATTACTATAAAGAACTAATATTTTCTAATGATTAATCTTTGAAATCTAAAGTAAATAATTTTTTTGATAACTTATATTAATTAAACTTTCAATTAATTTATGTTGATGAATCAATTTAATAAGTATCAAAATGTTACAATTGAATTTTACATTTTCTTCCGCGGAATTGTATTCGCAATTTCTTTTATTTTTCAATATTATTATGTTTACATATTGCAAATTTTGATCATGATTAATAAAGTTTGAGAAGTGGATATCGGATCTTTTTATCGAAAAAAAAAAAGAAGTTATGAAAAAAAGTAAGCCAAATGCAGCGTTAACTAGTCTGACCTAGTATACCGTATCTGTAGGCTAACCTCGTATCTGACCGTTTGTCTAGTCTGAACTAGAGACCCGATCAACTTTAAAATTTCAACAAAATTTCCACCTATTCCTCTTTACAAAATGAATCATTAAGCGGTGGCTAGGGCTGTCAATATATTCCGTTTCGACCGCGTTTCGTTTCGTTTCGTGGTAACGAAACGGTTAACGAAATGAATTTCTGTTTCGTTTTATTAAACGAAACGGTTAACGAAACTGTTTTTTATTTCGCGAAACGGCCGAAACGGTTAACGAAACGGTATTTTTCATTTCGTTAAGAGTATTTCAGTGTAAAATTCTGTTTCGACCGCGTTTCGTGATAAACGAAACGGTTAACGAAACGATTTTCTGTTTCGTTTATTAAACGAAACGGTTAACGAAACTGTTTTCTGTTTCGTTTATTAAACGAAACGGTTAACGAAACGGCACTGTTTCGTCACCGTTCCGTCCGTTTGACAGCCCTAGCGGTGGCCTCATATTATGTGATCTCACTGCTAATAAGCTACTATATATAGGTCTAAAACAGTGTCTATGACTTAACTTTCTTTCTTCCCAGCTATTAGGTTAGCGAGAAAATAACAAGGGCGTCAGTCCAGTCTTGCACAGATCTCATTTATGATTTGTTGACAAAATAACAATTTCTGGTCAAATCAAAATACATCACTGATGTAGCAAACTAACAATCTCTGGTCAAATCAAAATATACACTTAGGATTTTGCCTTTGCACGAAGAAGCACGCAGTTGACAGGTGACTCCGCATCTGATAATATACGTTACTTGAATGACATGTACATGTAGATTTTGTTATATTGTGACCAATTAATTATATATATATATAATAGAAATTAAAATTATTAAAGAAGAAACTATTAAAAAAATACAAAAAAGTTGAGACCCAGCCCACGACCTAATTGTAGGCTCATAACTTTTTCATTATTTATAAAAAAAATGATGTTCTTATACTTTTTTGAAAGCTAACTCAGTGCTCTTTAACCAGATTTTTTATAGTAAATAAAATAATTAAATATATGATTTTGATAAGATGGTCCTGGAAATTTGCCCCCTAGCCAAACTCGAGTTTGAAACTCGGGTCCAGCACCCTGACCCGAGTTTGAAACTCGGGTCCAGCACCCTGGTCTGAGTTTGAAACTCGGGTCCAGTTTTGTTTTCTTCTTATGTTTATTTATTTATTATTTTTAATATTTTTTAATTATTTATTTTAGTTTATTTATTATTTTTAAATATTTATTTTAGTTTATTTATTATTTTTAAATATTTATTTTTTTAATTTAGCTTATTTTTTAATATAGCAATGATTTTTAATTAATAACCATTCTTTAAGATAATTTTTATTTTAAATTTTTTTTAGCTATAACATTCTTTAGGAAGTCAGATTGATATATAGAGTCAACAATGAATAGCGATAAATTGATTAGATAAGAATAATTATATTTGTATATTATTCACTCATTCAATAACTAATATAAAAAAATATAATTATGTATCCAATAATAAAAAATATTTACTCAATAATACATACATACATCATGTCATTAACGGATATAAGCCATTAACCTTGTAAATCTCATCGCAAGATTTTCGTGGCCGCGTAGCACACCTCAATAGGAGTTTCCTACCAAAAATTATGGCCGTTTGATGTTGAAATGATAGAATTTCAGTTTTTATTTCTTCTCTCTCTTCTTTCTTTCTTATTTCTCTCTCGGTCTCTCTCACCTCTCTTTTTATATATGAAAATAGATGAAAAAGGGGTTGGTAATTCGTGAAATTTTAGTTTTGAATTTTAATTTTTGAATCGTTGGATTGGGTGTTGTCTAAGGTCATTTTTGTTGTAGTGATAACATGGACTAACGTAATTAGTGTTAATATTTTTAAAAATTATATTTTAATTATTATAATAATATATCTTTTTATTATTGTTTCATATAATAAAATGATTAGATAAATATTTAAAAACTAAACCAAAAAAACAAATATTTTAAACATAATAAACAAACTAATAAAATTTATTAAAAAATAAATTCGGTCCCTTAATGAATTTAATTACATAATTACACATAATAAGATAGTTAAATAAATATTTTAAAATAATCTAAATTAAAAATAAATAAATATTAGAACTTATTAAATTAAATATTTAAACATAATAAACAAACTAAATAAACTATTAAAATCTATTAAAAATAATAACTAAACAAATAGAAAAAAAAAATCCCAAACCCGAGTTTCAATCTCGAGCCAGGGTGTTGGATCCGAGTTTGAAACTCGGGTTTGGCCAGTAAGGCTAAAAAATTGCCCAATCTTACCTGTTTTCTATTTTTCTCTTTTTCATTTACTAAAATAAAAACAATATGCTCTTTAACATACTAAAATTTTATAAATTTTGGAGCAGCCAATATAGAGAAAATCATCCCGAAACACAAAAAATCATATGATATTTGATAATATAATATAATCTAATATTAAATTATATGATATTTGATAATATATCATTTTTTTTAAATTATGATGTGCCAATTGTTTGCTTTTGTATGCAGAGTGTCATCTTACCTTATTGGTATAGCCTTTTTAAAATGATACTCTTAAATACTTTCTACATTCTTTTTTGAAAATCAACTCTAATAATAATAATAATATATTTAATATTTGTACATCATTTTTAAAAATTAAAAAGAGCGATTTAGAAAACTCGAAACACTCCAAATTTTTTGTACCCCATAAGCTTTCAATATGAAGAATTTAATGAGAGTGATAAATTAAAATTTAGAGATCATTTGATATATATATTTTTTGAGTTAGGATTACAGAGGGGCTCTATGCTACTAGGAACACGTCAGCTTTATATATATATATATATATTGGGAGCATTTTTTATTTTTATGGATTTGATTTGTAAATATAAAATTGTTTTGACACTATTTTAATATCTACCTGACAACTAAAATCGAAAATATCACTCTTTGCTTGTGTGAAAGTTTCTGCAGTATTAATTTCATTTTTTTTTTAGAAAAAAGAACAGATTTGTGCAGAACTAACTAGTATACTTATTAATGAAAAAAGAGTGAGTTCTAAAAATATGGAGGAGCCGAAAGCCGAAAATCATAGTCATATGCATAAAATATACGTGTGAATTAAGAGGGTCATGACCCCTGCAAAAACCTACCTTGACTTCATCAATGAGACGAAGCATTCATTTGACTAGTATACATTGTGGTGAATTAGAAAGTACAAGTTGCAAACAGTTCTTACGTTTGGCGATCGGACTAAATAGAAACTAAAATGGACCTAATTAATGGGCCTCAAGGAAGAGCAAAAATTATAATATCTAAATTCTAAAATCACAACACACCCCAGGTTTTGGTACAAATCAAAACAACATTTTTTTTCCCGAACTAAAACACAATTGAACCATAGCCTGTAACGAGACGGGCAGAATCAGAAACAATCGCTAAAGATATCCGGATTAAAAAATAAATTTTTTAGAATAAAAAAAAATTATTTTTTTATTTTTTTTATTGTACAAATTTTACTTTTCAATGAACTAAAAAGATGCGCGAGCCGTTGACACTTATCTTGTGCCGTCATTGATTATGGGCCTTAGTTAATCTAGTTTCTTAAAAACTGGAATAAGCAAAAATAGTGACAGTCACGACACGCTTAAATTTTGGTTGTTGCGGTTGCATTACGATTTTGGCTGTTGACAACTTGACCGGCCTGTAGACTGTAGCAACTAGCAACCGACCGCTGTCGGAAGACTTTGGTACATAGAACATATATAATATATGTTCATTAATTACCAACTCCATATGTTCCCCAAAAATGTGGATACTTCATTTTACATATTCTATCCATATTGTTATTTCGAAAAACTAATTCATAAAAAAAATGTTAATTTTTATAGTACAAAATGGAACACAAAAGATTATGATTATTTTTTTGACAGATACACTTTTCCTGACAGAAACAGGATCAGTCAATGTTTATGTTTGAATTAATTTTCTAAAGAAAAATTACATTGTCGCACTTGGTGAAAACAAAACTAGCGACACAGAATTCATAAAAAGGGACATCTGTGCGAATACCCACAGGAAATGCACTTCTTGTTTTGCAAAGGAAATGCTTTGTCTGAATGTTAATTTGTTGGTGGACGCGACTAACAGTTGAAACGTTAATCTCTCAAAAAATCGTTTCGTAAATGATTTTTTATTTTTAGAAAGTTTCGCTCAACTACGCTTAATAAACTTTCTTTTTTCGCACGCACGTGATTATTTCTCCGTCGAATAAAGACCATATGCAAAAAACCCACGTGATGATTTCTGAAACGTCAAAACTGTGTTGTATGTAATCATATTGTTCAGGTATATATATATATATATATATATGAATAATATTTAAATTTTTTTTATAAGTATTTAGATTTTTATTTTTATATAATGTGATTTACTTAAAATTAGTTATTGAGATATGTAGCATGCATATTTAATTATCTATTATAAGTATTTAGATACAATATTTAGATATTTAGATTTCTTACTTAGGTATTTTTAGATATGTATTTTGGGTATTTAGATATTTATTCTGGGTATTTAGATATATGTTATGAGTATTTAAGTATAATATCTAGGTATTTAGATTTCTTATTTAGGTATTTATATATACGTTTTGGGTATTTAGATATGTATTCTGGGTATTTAAGTATAATATCTAGGTATTTAGATTTCCTATTTAGATATTTAGATATGCGTTTTGGGTATTTAGATAGGTGTTCTGGCTATTTAAGTATAATATCTAGGTATTTAGGTTTCTTATTTAGGTATTTAGATATGTGTTCTGGGTATTTAAATATTTATTTTGGGTATTTAGATATGTATTCTGATTATTTAAGTATAATATCTAGGTATTTAGATTTTTTATTTAGATATTTAGATATGTATTATAGATATTTAAATATCATTTATATATGATTATTTGAAGTATATGATTTTTTCAATTATTTACTGAATAATATGAAAAAAAATACATAAAATAATGTTTTCTCATAAATCAGCAAGTACAATTTAAATATATTTTATACAATTGTATCAGCCTAATAATATATTCAATATCACAACATTAAAATTATAATACATAAAATATGTTTCAACATTATAAGTTCTAAGAAAAAAATTTTTAAAAAAAGTGCTAGGGCTAGATCTAATATGGGATGTTGAGATTAATTAGCAAGTATTTAATTATAAAAATGAACGCTACAGATAACAAAATATTTTCTCTAATTTGTCAGTGTAAATGCGCCTTCTGAAAGAGACTCCATGCATTTCGTTGATTTTGAAGTGTTCCAAGTTCCAACTAATTAAGCGTTAAGCGTGTGCCAAGTGTTCTCTCTCAATTCTCAGGTGGCCTATTTAGTTATAATAGTTAGATTCTCTTTCCACTAATGGCCGTCTTTGTCTTCCTTCCTTTTAGTCGACATAATTCTTTTTTCCCTTGTATTATGGTCAAAATTTTCATATTGAATGTATAACATGTACCACGGGTCAGCGGAAATAACAAATAATCTAGTGCCATGGTAAAACGATAAAAGTAATTGGGTTAAACTTTTCGATAATGACCTTCACAATTTTCATGATGTCTTATTGAATCAAGCTATGAAAATTTTGATTTTTTTATAATTAAGTAAGTAGTTGTCCTCTTGAATTTAGTTATTATTGTAGTAATTCAACAGAAAAATGAATTACGATTAATATTACAATTTCCCCTTTAAAATTCAGTAAGGACATCTTCAAGATCAATAATATTTGATTGATTAGAGGAGTACGACAACGAAGAATCAAACTATCAGATAACACTTCTTTCTAGAGATATTCGATCAATTTACATATGATGCTGCAAATTAAAAAAAAAATTGACTAATTAAAGTAATATCCATTGCAGTATAAACTGATTCATCCATTTCTCAAGCTTCTCAGGTAGATTCTACTCTAATTCTATAGAAATAGATGTAGATAAAAAATAATTTGAAAAGAGACATCTTATGTCCGTAATAGAAGCTAAAAATTATGATATTATCGATTACATAATGGCAAAAAAATATTTAGTATGATTAGCGAACTGAGTTTTTTTTATTATTAATTATTTATTTTGAATTCAAATTCAATAGAAATAACTAAAAAAATAATTAAGGATCTAAACCAAATTATTTTATTCTGTATAGATATATATAGGACATGCCAACTATTAAATAACATTTGAGAAACGGAAGACAACAAAAAGAAATATTAAGAAATCTCCCACTCTTAAAGGATGTCACGGGATCCTTTTAAATTTTTAAGAAAAGATGAGGGTTGAGATCCTCAAATCTTTCATTAACTTGAGAATTAATTTTTAGGTTGCAAAGGCAAAAAAATAAAAATAAAAATAAGACACTTACTGAATGAATAAATCTTCACAATTCGTTTTGATCCAGCTAGTTGTGTTGTTAATTATTTGTAATTTTTTTTCTAACAGAAAATTATTCCAGGCGTAAACATTTTTTATGAATATATTAAGCACAAACTTAAATCTATATTATTGTTTAAAAACATTAGTACTGTAGAAAAACAAAAATAACTATTTTTTCTTTATAACTGGAAACAAAAATAGCTGTTGGAGGATATTTATATACATATCATAAAAATTCTTCATATCATAATCTTGTAAATTATTAATTTTCATCCCGTTTGAAGTTAGTTTAGTATGCTTAATAGTTTTGAAAGATAGCAAAATTTAGCCTATAAGAATGAATATTTTTATTTATTTTTAGAATCATCTTTAAAAAAATATTAAGTATAGTAAACTAACTCTAAATTTGATGACATTGATAATCTATAAGATTACTATATTAAGAATTTTTTGTGATATTTTAATTGAAATTTCAAGTACGGAATTTTAAATTTTGATCCGTAAATATTTCGGCTTGAAATGCTTATGGAATCACCGTAGCCAGTTCCTTTATAGAGTTTGGCTACGGTGATTCCATAAGCATTCAGCCAAATACTTATGGCTCGAATTTTAAAATCCCGTACCCAAATTTTTTATTTTAATAGCTCAAATTTTTTATATCATAATCTTATAAATTATTAATTTTTCATCACGTTTGAATTTAGTTTATTGTGCTTAATGATTTTTGAAAGATAACAAAATTTGGCCAATAAAAATGAGTATTTTTAATTATTTTTAGAGTCATCTTTCAAAAAATATTAAATATAGTAAACTAACTCTAAATTTGATGAAAATTGATAATCTATAATATTATGATATGAAGAAATTTTTGTAATATTTAAATTAAAATTTTGAGTAAAAAATTTTAAAATTTGAGTCATAAATATTTGAACTGGAATATTTATGAAATCACCCAAATCAGTCCTATATATAGGCCGGTTAGCCTCCGATCAATACAATCATAATAAAACAAAAGTGAGACAGTTGTATTGCACATGAATCAAGGTAGGCGCTAGTCCGTGTCTGAACACCTCATTGGTTCACTGAAAAATAAAAGTCATATGATAAAAAATAAATTTTTTTTAACCTGAATATTTTATTTATTTGAACCAGACACCCCAATCGATCGTTTCTGATTTCCGCCCTGCTCGGAGATTTCCCATACATTCTTTTCGTTAAGAAAATATGTTTAAATGCTTTGCCACAGAAAAATATAGACTTTTAAGTTTTAAGAATGCTTACAGCTTACAAGCGTGTTTTATATGGCACTTGCACAACATTGGTACTTGGTAAGTAATCATTGGAAATAATATTGTATTCAACATGGATTTGCATATCCACCACAGGCTTGGCCATAAACGCTACAGTCACATGTGATCCAAAAAAAGTACATCTCGGAAACTCGGAATAGCATGTAATGTGTGCTATAGCCGCACATTGACCCTTTCTCCTCTTCTCCAAAATCCGAATAAATAAGCACAAGTGCACAACACAAGCTAGCCGCGTTGAGTCTGAAAACTAGCTTAGCTAGTCTTAGTCAAAGTAAGACATTAGGAATTCAAAACTGATATCCTTTTTAGTTGTTACTTTAAATTTAGACTTCAAAAATCCATGCAACCCATGCTTCTTAATTATATATACCACCTTCTTCTACCCCTTTTGCATCCCAACACCAATCAAACCAAATTAAACCAAACAGCTCACAACTAAATACAAAGCTTAATTCATTACAACCATATCATTTAATTTTTTTGAGAACAAATCAAGAGACACTATAGTTATATTAAATGGCTCAGCTATCAGCTCTGTTCTTTGTGCTATTGTTGTTGGCTGCATCAAGCTCTCAGCCTCATGTTGTGGTGGCAGCAAGAAGTTTGAAAGCGGAGCAGCGGTGGCAAAATGATAGCCTTCTGCTCATGGCTCTGCCGAAAGGCGGCCACAAATCTGGGCCGTCGGGCTGCACCGGAAACCCGAATATACATGGCGGTCGCTGTCCATAGGGAAGAAGAGGCTGGACAAATTAAGTGTGAATATAATTCTTTAGTTTTCTTCGTCAAATTAGGTATTATTCGTTGTTTTGATCGTGGAAAAAAGGTCCATGATCTTTACACTTGCAAATTGCAATACATGAAGCAGAGTTAGCCTTTTCTGACCTTACTTTTTGAGAAGAATTATTTTTTTAATTCAATTTAGTTGGCTTCTATTTTGTAAATGTTTCATTGTTGAAAAACGAGATTTTTTTTTAATTAATGTACATCTGTCGATTTAGCTGACGACGTTGCAATGAAGTTCAAAGCACACTTTCGGAGCTTTTCTTTTTAAATTTGTTTGATGAAGTACGAAGTATTTTACGAAAATTAGCAAAAAATAGTTAGAGCTTTACATGGCGATCCTTAATAATTAAATATGATATATAAATCCAAATTGTCTGAAACGCCTGTCACTTTTGTTCAGAAAAAGAGTACAAACAAAGAGAAACAGAGAAAAATGCACGCGGTACACATGCTTGCCTACCTGATTACACAATCACCAAAATATAAAATATTTCAGTTAATATATTAAACAACAAACGCATAGGAGAAAAAAAACAAAGTACCTTAAAATTTATTCAAGTATAATTTTATAAAATATATGTTAAAAAAAAGTGCTGCCAAAGACCCCAAATTAGGAGATTGTCATCCAAACTCATTGAATTTAGTAAATTATAATCATACACTTAATCTACATATTAGTTAATTTTTTTTTTCTAAAAATGGTATATAATAGACCTATTTCTATATTTTCAAAACTGCCCCTCAATTTAACCATTGAATCCCAACTACTCTCCAGTTTAATTCATCTCGTTACTTCTCATTCCACTCGCCTTTTCTCGTTCATCTCTTCCGCTCGCTGAACCCTTCCACTCGTCAAACCCTCGTTCGTCCCTTCCACCTGCCCTCCGCCTCAGGGATCTCCACGATGCATGTCAGAGATAGTAGAAGACGAGCCGGAGAAAGAAGCTTGATAGACGTTAGAGATTTAAATAGTAGGGTTCCAAAGAGAGTGAGAAGGGCCCAGTAAAGAAATGAAGGAGAGAGAGTTTTTGTATTTTGTTACAATTTTTTTTTCATAAAAACTGAATTCTGTTATACGTTGTTATTAGTTGTAAAAGGAGACTTGTTAAATAGCTGGACAGTTGTAATTACAAGAGTATTTTTCTTAATCTTGTCAGACAGTATTACTATTGCCATACCACATTGCCACACGACTAGGTGCATCTGATGGCCTGACCTGGTACAATTGCAAAAATCAAACAGTAGTATATAACACACTTTTAACTATGAAAAATTGTGCAGAGTAATTTCTTTTGGAACGTACAAAAAATCAGAAAGTCACATATAACCCATACAAAATTTCGGAACATGACATGTTCTCTTTTATAGCGTCGGATGCACTATTGGTACTTCAATTGTAGCGTCGGATGCTCATTGGGTCTGTATGAGAACACCTATACATTGGAAGGGGGAAGTCCCAAGAGCTTGAGTTATTTTTGGTTTCAAAGCACTTTTTGACCATTAAATTAGTATCTAATCATCAATCTCGATGCAATTTATTTTTAATCTCATATTTTACTTCAATCTCAATGTTGATTAAAACATGCCTTGGAATTAAAAAAATGATTCTAAGGGCTTGAGTCTCCCCCGTTTCCCTATACATTTAAATGATGTACGGCTGTTATTACAATTTATATATAAGAGCATCCGTATTTTCATGTAAAATTGATTATCAAAGCTCATTTGATAATTATCACTTTGATTTTAGAAATACAGAGACTAAGTAAAATTAGATAATCATTTAAATTTAACAGTCAATTTGACAAATCATGTTAGTGAGATAGTGAAAAATTAATCACGAAAGTGTCATTTTGAAAATTTCATTATATTCAGAGATGTAACTCTTAATTTAGTTCTAAAAAGGACTGTTAAATTAATAATGTGGCATAAATTTTAATTTTGACAATCTACACCGTTGCGGATGCTTTAAAAAACCAATCAAACTATATATATATTTGTTTCCTATTTTTTTGAACTTAATTTCTGCACATGAATTTCACTTCAATGTATAATAATTCTCTGCATTTACCCAACATGTAACTTAATGACAATACAAACATTATAACAAAATATATCCGCATTATAACAAACTAGTTATCTAGTTGTATATTTAGAAAGAGTGTTAATTTTATATTTTTTTTAGTTATGGCACATCATCCATATTTTCATCATTTATTTTGTTTTTCGTTTTTTTATTTAAATCAAATGACTCATATCATTTCTTTTCTTTATTTAAAGAGATGATATGATATCTCTAATGTATAATTTAAATACTAAAACAACATAATTCTTTATATTTTTTAATAAATTATTATGGAGTTTATTATAATAGTTATCATTAAATATATTTTTAATATTTTAAAAAATATATATTTATGTTAAAAATTTCAAACAAAAGTTATTTTATAGAAAAATTTTCATTTTAAATATCAAATTATTTATATATGCTATATTTTTCGGGACAAAACCGGATGAAGTATATAATATTTGTCAATGTCCAAGAAATCCATATATAGACTTTGACAAACCCACACCCCAGGCAATCCATCCAAAGAAAAAAAAAAGAGATTTTCGGTCTCTCCTCCAAAATGCATTTAATTTGAACTTCTTAAAAACTTTTTTACAACGATGACTTTCCAATTTAGACGTAAAATTCGGAAGGCTTTTTAGTTCGTGACAATTGTTCTACGAAATTTCAAATTTGGTTAATCACTCAACAAACTGTATGCCATCAGTGAAAATAACTTAATTATTCAAAAGTTAATTAATTATTTAATGCTAAATTTTATGTCTGAAATGATCATTAATTAGTCCGTAAATGAATTTATTATTATTTAAATAATTTAATGGATTAATCCATTGAATTTTTTTTCATAAAATGAAGTAGTTCCATAAAAGTAAAATATAAGCATACAGAACTTTGTAGAACAAAATAAAATTTTAACGGCATACAAAAGAAAAGTAAAGAAATAAAAGGAAAACAACTCATGCATTTTGAATATATTAACTGATTAAGTAGAACTCCTTTAAGCTCCATCGAAAATAAATATTTATTTTTTGAGTTAAAAATAAATAAATATTTTAAAAAGCACTATAATCGTACACAATTATAGATAATAAATTCAAATATGTTGATGTATATATGATATCAAAATTTAAAATTGCATTTTATATTAAAATATTTAAAAATATTGTCAAATATTCACCTCCTCCCCCTTTAGAATTATTCGGTAATTAGTTAGTACCTCCTTCACTGTACTTTCGCTTTGATTGTGCAGTGTCAATATAGTATAGGATATGATAATAAATAAATTCCAAAGATATCATATATGCATGTATATTGTACCTGTTACTGCACGCTTAGGAAGTATAACTAGTATAAAAGTCTTCTTTTGACTTGTAATAATATTATAACTGCGAAATAAAATATTGAGGTTCAAATTCAAATATAATATTAATCAACGGACTTGAAAAAAAGCCGCGTACAGGACTATGGACCGGGTCTACTCTTAATTACTTGTTACCAAACTTTTTAGTACAAGTAAATGAAACCGTTTAGTTGATTGCACTACAAACTACAAGCACACAATTCAATTCAGTGATTAACGAATAACGAGTCATCATCAAAGCACACTAGCTTCCAGTTTCATTTGTGGCGCTGATCGCGTAGGTATTCGTGTGACGAGTTTCACTTCGCGAATTTACTCGTGCTTCCATCAAATGAAAATTAATGCGATATACCGAATACTTTGTTCGCTGCCTGGGCACCCATCCAGTCTTTTCTTGTCATAATTAATTAGCTGGATATTTTTATTATTATTTATGATTTTTTAAAGATTGGAGCCACATATACTTGTGACATTTCATTGATTTTTTGTTGTTGTTGCAGAATCAGAGATGAACTGATCTTTCATTTTTGTACTCTTTTTTTTCATCCCGTTATAAATACATTTGTCTAATTTTCAAGCAAGTCAGCTCAAGTTTAAGCATCTTAATCTTAATTACGTAAAAAGTATATAAGATGTTCAACTTTCATACTTACAAATAAAATTAGCGAAAATGATTAATTAGTTTAATTGACAATCACTGCATGTATAAAACATACACAGCTATTGCTTTAGAGAGTCTTAGGGATATTCTGAACATTAAAAGAGAGTTACAATTGACCTCTTCTTGGCGTCAACCTTCCCAGCTAGCCTCCATGTATGTATCCTCAATTCCTTATATATACCTTCAAGCTCATGTTTCACTCCATCACCAATCTACCAAGCTATTATAACCAAAATATATCCTTCTCACAAAAGAACACCTAAACTAAAGAAAGAAAGAAAATATTACAGTCTCATCAAATTTACCCGCTACCGCTATCTCAAGCAGCTGAGAACGAAAATTGTAAGGTTTGATATAAGCATGGCTCAGCTACATGTTGTTTTTCTTCTGGTGTTATTGTTGACAGCTTCAAGCTCTCAAGATGTCATGGCTGCAAGAACTTTGAAAGGGAAGCAGCTGTTGGATGAAAATCAAAGCATTTTCTTTAAGATCCTGAAGGGGACCCTATCTGGGCTGCATTCATGTGGCACCGGCGACCCGAATAAGCCGTGCAAATAATTTTTTTTTTTTTGCTTTAAATTGTTTCTTTGTTTGTAAAGAAATTGCCCATACAAAAAGGAATGCGAGATGGAAGAGAAAGTGTAAGTACATAGCTCTTCTTCAACAATTAACATAGGGTCATGTTTGTTTTTTCCTCATTGGAATTAATAGGAAAATTAGTTCTAGTTTCTTCAATTAATTTGTATATTGCAACACTAAAGAGTGATAGTTATATTTTTATAACACGGTATCAATGTTTTTACATTTTCCTGCGTTAATCATGAT
Source organism: Schoenoplectus triqueter (assembly GCA_964058805.1). Classification (NCBI taxonomy): domain Eukaryota; kingdom Viridiplantae; phylum Streptophyta; class Magnoliopsida; order Poales; family Cyperaceae; genus Schoenoplectus; species Schoenoplectus triqueter. Next base: position 17,120 of record CAXKVV010000388.1, read on the forward strand.
TAACAAATGAAATTAACAAACGTTCTTTATCAAATAATAAAAACACAATATGTTTGATTATAATCAGTACAATATAATAAATGTGATTATATCCCAGTAGAATATAATAAATGTGATTACATCGCAAAACAGAACACTGTTCAAGGCATCTAATTAAGAAAGTCAAATAGAATATATTAAATGTGATTAATATCCCATAGTATCATTAATGAATAGAACATAATAATCATTTTTTATTTCCTTAATTTAGTGTAATTATTTGGTTAAGCATATTTCTTTCTCCTTGATGGTAAGGTATATAATAGCCTATTAGTAATTTTAATTAATTTGGAACAAGCGTCGTGTTTTGTATTATCATGATTAGTCATGTGTTGGATAATCTCTACACGTGCAAACATTTATTTCTGCAAAAAATCACCAAAACTGACAAATAACAGCTAACATGGCTCTGTAAATGCATAATTCATTTGTTCAAATGCACATCAACCCAACCCGACCCGATTAATTATATTTTTTAAGTAATTTTATGATTTAATACTAATTAAAACTTAAATATACACTAATTATAAACTACTTAAGATTAATTATAAATTAATTAATATTTCATTACTTAAAATTATATAAAAATAATTAATAAATATTTAATTATTTTATACAGGTCAGATCAGGTCGATCCATGACCTGGTCAGGTCAGGTTGGGTTGAATATGAGTCTATATTTTTTTATCTGAATTTAAACGGATCAAGTTCAGATCGAATAAAAAAAAATAAAATAATACGATCTGAAAAAATGAACTACAACAAATCCTAAAATTTTCAATGTTTGTATAGCGGTATTTTTCAATGTTTGTATAGTGGTAGATGGCTATTTGATTTTTGAAAATATATGTTTAAGCTTTTCTTTTTCTACCTGAAAGAAAAAATAATGGATAGTTAAAAATATAATTTTCTATATATTTATGTTTGAATTAAAAAGAAAAATATAGCGGACAGTTAAAAATATGGTTTTTCTTTATTCCTATCTGAAAGAGGAAATAGTGGACGGTTATGATGGTATTTAATTTTTGTCTGAAATGAAAAGTAGCGAATGTTTTAGAAAAATATTTCCTTTAAAATTAGCAAAATCTTTTCTTACATGGACTTTCAGTAAGTTATAATGTGTGGCCAATCACCAAATAATATTCCCTACTAGTGACTGTGATAAGTAATGAATTTTCATCGGTCACCACATTAAACCCTACCGTCAATTCCGTAAGCACTATCTGATCCCGTTCTTTTTATTCTCTATTGTCTACTATGGAGGCCATTGTTGCTAACCAACACCATGACCGTTGTTTAATCGGTAAGTAATACCCAGTACATTGTTGACCAACTTACTTACCATTGTTTAATTGGTAAGGAATACTCGATGTATTGCTGACCACATGACGCCGGTAAGCAATTTGATGAGCATTAATTCGTTTTCTTGTAGTGTAGCGACTCGACTTGATTAAAATTTCAACAAAATTGCCTCATGTTCCTCTTTACAAAATGAGTCATTAAGCGGTGGCCTAACATAGGAATATGAGATCTAACTGCTAACAAGCTAATATAGGTATAAAATAGTGTCATACAATAGAACTGAATTTTACTAACACAAATTTATTAATATTTTTAATAAAAATCGTTAGTTATATTGGACGGTGGTATTTTGAAAATAAGTTCAACTATTTTATAATGATTTAGAAGAAAAAATATGTCAAAAATATGTCAAAAAATATAAAAAATTGTCCGATAGACTTCGCTAATGGTTTCTTAGAAATGACCATTAACAAAACCTAACACGAAAAACTTTCCTAACGGTTTTTCATTAAAAACCTTTAGAAAAAAATTTTGCGCTGGTTTTTAGCTAATGATTATTTATAAAAAACTGATAGCATAGGTTCATACGCAAAAAAAAACCTAATGTATCCAAGTACAATTTCTCTGGCTACCATCGTCTAATTCCTTTCTCCTCTTCAACTAGCTTATGATCTGAGGTATATTTGATATCTCTAAATGAGGTTTTAATTAGTATATTTGTTAAATTAGTCAATTTCTAGTTAGACTATTAATTGATCAACAACGAACAACCATTTTTTTTCCTTCAACCAGTAATCAGCTAGCTGTGCAATTATCTAAGATATAATTTTAATTTTTCATCTCTGATTAATTAGTTGTTGGATGTATTTCTATATCCAACTAGCACATATATGTACATGATAAATTAGTTATTAGTTGCTAGCATTGTTTGCAACCAGCACATGCCTCTTCAGATAGAGTTCGAAGCTGGCGTGTTCGATTATTGAGGGAAAGTACACTTGGCGATTCAAGACGTTATGGAATTTTTCACAAAAGAGATGCTGAACATCTCGATTCTTCAGATTTTCTGCATGTAAGTTTTTTTAAACCTAATATTTGTTCAATTGAAGAAATATATAATAATTTGTGTTGATATATATGTAAAATTTTGACAAAACGGTGCAAAACATTTAAAATCACAAGTTATGATTTTATTTGTCCATATAAATGCTTAGAAAGGGTCATCTGATTTAATTTCTCATCAGCAACAAGATACGTAAATGACAGGTTACTACATGTCAAAAGGCATTACTTGTTCTTACCGTACATTGAGGGGTAAGAAAAAATATATCTTTAAGAATTCAATTTTTCAAAATTTATTCTTTTTCTTAAAAAAAATATAAATTATATGAGTCATTGGATCCTTCTTGTTATCAATATCTCTGATAATATTGTTTATGTCTTGAATCCCGTGAATCACGATGTAAGCGGGTTGCGCATTCAAAATTTACTAAATATATAACTTCTTTTATTTTTTATCAACAAAATATTAATATATATAACTTATATACTAATATGTTAATTAAATTTGTAGGGTATTATGACATTATTGGATGATAAATAATAAGAACAAAAAGAACACGTGATTCAGCTATGTAAGACGAATGGTACAAGATCTACACTAAATTATAAAATTATCATAATATGAATTGTTTTAGTTATGTCCCAGTTACTTCCGTTATTTTTTAGAGTCCAACATAACCCAACAGTAAGGAATGCAATTATTATATCATGAGATTAATATATGACATAATCATTAATCATCACGAGTCAAAATCATTGCCAAAGATATATAATAAACTTATAATGTGTATTTTTAATTATATATTGTTCAAATAGTTAAATTAAAAAATATATTCCTTTGAACAATGCATCGAGTCAGGTCCAGCGCCATACCATCAAGATAGCTTTCAAAATAACTTTCAATTGAAAACATATTTTCACCTATTATCGAGTCAGGTCCAGCGCCATACCATCATCGATGAGGTAATAAAAAATAGCTTTCAAAATAAAAAATTATAATATAATCGGCAATAAAAAATTATAATATAATTAGTAATAAAAAATATTATAATATAATTAATAATGAATTAGATTATAATATAATTAGCAATAAAATAGGTAACGGAAAAGGAATAGCTCTTTTCTGTACCCTTACCTGATAAGTTAACGAAATTTTTACTTACACATGCTCATACCCAATAACTTAATGAAAATAAAATCTTATTTATATCTGTCTTATCGATTATGATACGAATCGGATAAACTGCCAAAAGAGCGCTATTGACAACCTTATCTTTCTCTAAAAAACCCAACAAAATAAAAACTATTTTACAACCACCAACTCAAAATGAGTTAGGAATTATTTTTATAACCACCACCAACAAAAAGAAGACTCAAGGTCTGAAAAATATACTAACATGTATGAGTGAGCCGATGAGTTCATGAAATTTCTTCTTGCAAAGCCTCCTCAAGAAATTTCTTCTTCTTGAACTTTTTCTTTTACTTGTATGTCATGAGTGAGCCGATGAGTTCATCTACTGATATCTCGCTCAAATCATATGACTCTCTATAGTGTTCTCAAACGTGTCGGTCGATGACCTTAATATCTTCTTCACCACCCTCTACTCCGAGAGGCTCTCCATTTCTCTTCAGTTAATTTATCACTATCTATACTATGATGATATAGCTTGAGACACTCTCATAATCTTTTATTTCCAGCGATTCAAACTCTGCTCTTAGATTTTGAATTCTTACTTGCTTGACTGGATCGACACCCTTGTAGGCGCTCTGGAGTATCCCTAACGCCTCTTTAAATGTTGTTGCTCCGATAATCTTCTCGAATCTGATTTTGTCAACTCCTCGATATATGATGTAGAGTATTATCTTGTCACTTATTATTTTCTCTTTCAACAGTTTCAGCTACTATATGGTTAGGGATTTTATGTTCTCGGATTGAATATATTCGGTCTTGATAATATCCCACACATCATGTGCCCCGAGCAGCGCTCTGATTTACGTGCTCCAATTGTCAAATTTAGACTTCGTCAACTTAGATAATGCCATATATCCAAGTGAACTATTTTCAAATATAGTCAGCCATGAGGGAGCAGGCAGCCTCTACGGTTCTTATTCAGTGTAGAGATCTCTGTAGGGAGATCTGGTTGGCTCGTTTTAAGCTAGACAGCCGTGGGAAAGTCTAGACATGAATTTGATGGACAGGGCATTTATTAGTGTTAAATCAAGATAATTGATCGGTGACCGAAAGGTTCTGTCACACCCTAAAATAAATAAATCGGATTAGGGGTGACAATCCCGCCACGTACGCACGATAAGACGTGCGTACAGAGGGCAAAATGAATAAAATAAATAATACAAAATATATAAAATAATAATAATAAATATATGGTAGTATATAGTCCAGAATAATAGTATAAAATTCAACGCCTGCATCGGCGGGGATGGCTCCATCAGAATGTGCAGTAAAATCTCTCAAATAAAACCCAAAAAAAAATAAAGAAAAACTTGATGTCCCGAAAAGCCCTAGTCAAATACCCAGCTCACATATTGATGCGGCGAAGCACCTCTGTCATCACACAGGACTGCACCTAGCACTCTCTCCAAAAAAATCCTATAGTTGTAAACCTGGATCCCACAACCACTATGGAAAAGTGAGTAATTTAAAAATTACTCGGTACAGATTTAAATCTAGCCTTAAGATTTGATCTTCCTTCCTAGACTGGATTCAAATACCGAAACTGATATTTTATATGTAATATAATAATAATAATATATGAAAGTAATTATATTTCCATGCACTTTTTGTAGAAATTCACTAAGATGCTGTGACATGAAATGATAAGGAAACCCAAAATAGAAAATCTATGGAAATAATATAATATAATATAATATAATATAATATAATATAATATAATATATAATATATAATATGAGAAAGAATCATCCATAATGAAAATCCTGGTTGTAAATTTACCAAATCCATCTCGAGCGGGCACTACAGGACCCAACTTACTAACTCGAGCCTTGGCTAAGTGGGCACTACCAGGGCCCAACTTACTAACTTAGCTCTTTATTTTTATGCGATGACAACGTCGCATAAACGGCAATTTGGGCTCCCGGAGAGATAACACCCTAGGAGAGTGAACGGTTATAAATCACGTACTTTGGTCTGCTGAATCTCGGTAATCTACCTCACAATTTAGATAACTAATGGATTATCGTATGACTTTAATTGTCATATAACCAAAAGAAGATAATTATCCATGAAATGAAAAAATAGAATATAATAACAAATGAGAGACTCTCTGTACCAACCAGAGGCCAAAGGAGAGCTACTGATTTTCTCTATACCAACCAGGGGCGAAACGAGAAAGCCATTCGGACATACTATGATCTTAAATAAGACGACTAAATAAAATAATATAATAAAATAAAATAGAATCCAGACTCGAATATGACCGCCCACACTAAACACTGAAAGCCATTTCAATCCTAATCTCTCAATTAAATTTGTAATTAAATCATATACTGAGTAATAAATAATATAATATTGATCAAAGAAAAACACTTGTGGCACTGTCGAGCCCGTCAAATGATGAGGTCGGTGAATGACCGACAATGCATAGTGTATATACAGACCAAGGAGCCCCACGGGCCAACCAGTTTATCGAACGTAACCTGTTGGACTGAGATCACCCGGTCCTCCTCTCAACTCTCTCATATATTTAATGCATGATTAACTACCTAACTTAATTATTTAATAATGATAATAAAAGTATTTATCCCAACAATTATAATCAACAACTTATTATTTTATTTCTAATCTAATCCTATCTCAGTACTAATTTTCGAGTCCTACTCATATCCTATCTATATGCTGAATGACATGACATGACATGCGAATGCGGGTAGGCTCTGAAGATGTGGGTCAATTACCGTATGCAATGACAATTCAAATTTTGGTCTCTAATCAAGTCTGGTCAGAAAATAACGCAATTCAATTTGTTTTGAAAACATATAAGTTTCAGTTTGGTTTCCTAATTTTGAAGAAAGAAAATCAAATCTCATGAATCCGTACCTAAGAGCGTTGGTGAGGATCGCGGAATCGCTCTACTTCGGAGGCAGCACGCTTGTCTCGAGATCGACGTCTGCATACGCGAGGTTGGGATCGGACTCTTACTCCGCGAGTGGATCCGAGTCGACCATATCACCTATTATTAATTTAAATTAAGTGCATGTTAGTTTTAACATGATTTATTTTATAATTAATAATTAATTATAATGGCGTTTTAAACTAAAGTCCGTTCAGATTTTATCGTCTTTTTCCTTACAAATCCGGCAGTATTTCTACCATATTTATGGGTTGTCAGAAATTTTAATTATCGCGTTTATATTTAATTTTACGGTGTTTGTAATGTTAGTCACTTTTATACATCTTTTATTAATTTATTCAGGATTCATTAATTTGACCAATTAATTACATTAAGTGTTTATCGTTCATCCCTTTTATTCTATTCGAGTTTTGATTATGAAACCGTCTTTTTACTTGTTTATTATTTTTATCGTGTTTCTCATTAAGTGATTAAATTACGTTATTCGACATTTCAAGTTCGGTAATGATAAATGTTTGAATAGCAGACAATACACCCAATCACGAGTACAAGTAAATAATTTCTTTTTATTCATTTCATCTCGATTACAAGTTCAATTACAACAGGATAAAGAAAATGAAAATAAAAATAAAATAAAATAAGTATACGAATACAAATTAAAATAAATAGAGAAATTGATTAATATAAATTTATATATATATTATATTTAAATCCTAATTATTATATTTATTATATTTATTATATTGTAAATTTATATGATTTATTTTATTTTGTAAATTTATTAATATTATATTCTTATAGGTTAGAAACTAGGTTTAAATAAAATAAATAAAAAATAAAAAATAAAAGAAGAGAAAAGAAATTCAATTTATTTAATTAATGTTTATTTTATTAACTGTGTTGGTGTTCTGATGTACGGGATCATGGGCTGTCTCGATACCATTGTATCTGTTCGGTAATTTAATTTTAGGCAGATATTATAATTTTTATACATAATTTTTATATTAGGGTTCAAATGGAAATACTCATGTATTGAGTATATTCTGGATTTTCAACCCGCTTACATCATGATTAACAGGATTCAAAACATAAACAAGATCTTTCAGGAGGTTGACAATGAGAAGCATCCAATGAGTCCTACAATTCATATTTCAGATATATTAGTTTATACAAATAAAAACCCTTTAGTATCGTTTTTTACGTAAAACCGTTATTAAAAGTTCTACCGAAAAAATTACCGAAAATAACACAGATTTCAATAACGAATTTTGTAATAACCGTCACTGAAATGTTATCAAATATTACCAAAATGCGACCGACCTTCCTTACTAACAGTTTTATTAATAAATCATTATTAAAAGGGTGTTAGCAAAGATCCTTTCTGTTGTAGTGATCACTCAACGAACTATGCGCGCAATAAGTGATGATAGCTTATTCAATGTTAATTGTTGTTTAATCCTCAATTTTATGTATGAAGATCATTAATTCCTTGATAATTTAATAATATTTATATATTTCCATGAATTATAATCCATTAAAGTTTTAAATCAATATTTTTTCTTAATTACTTTATAGCTCTACTATTATTCATAAAATACAGTAGTTTCATAAATTAAAATATACCCAAACATAACTTTTACCAAAATAAAATTCTTAACGACATACAAAACAAAATTAAATCAGCAAAATAAAAAAAAACATACCGTGCATTAATTTTGAATATTTAGCTGATTGAGTGGAGAGATATAAAAAAAAATTTAAAAATATACTACAAACATATAAAAATTTAGCTAATAAATGAAATCATGGTTAGAAATCAAGAGAACATATTTTCACCTATTATATAGTTTTGAAAGGAGAAAAGAGAGAATTGATGGTCAAAGTAAAAACTCGAAAATCAATTATTACAACCCAAAGTTTGAGAATTTTTTGTAACGTTACATCAAAATACATTTCTCGTGACATTAATTTATGGGCATAATATAAGCTGCTAGCTAGCCAGAATACATGGTGGATTAATATGCATATTGTATTTATTACTGCACATTTAGGAAGTATTACTAGTATAAAAGTCTTGTTTTGACTTGTAATATTATAACTGCGTGCGAACAAAAATATTCAAGTTCAAATTCAAATATCATGAACGGACTAGGAAAAAGCCCGCGTATATAAAGACTATGGTCTATGGAACAGGTCTACTCTTACTTCGTTACCAAAGATTTTTAGTACAACTAAATGAAACCATTTAGTTGATTGTACCACAAGCACAATTTAATTCAGAGATTAACGAGAAGTCCGCGTGTCGAGTTAATTTGTGGCGCTGATCGCGTACATATTCGTGTGTCGAGTTATTTCATTTGCAAATTTAATTGAGTTTCCATCAAGTGAAAATGTGATCATGCCCCCATACTCTGGTCGTTAGCCCCGCCGTGTAGTCACCCTTACATGATTTTTATCTGTCACATAATCGACTGCATAATTTTATTTTTTTATTACCTTTCTAATAGACACATTCATTTGACATTTCAATGTTTTTCTTTGTTGCAGCATTGGAGAAATCAGCAATGCTACAATTATGTTTTTTACTCTTTTTCTTTTTTTTGGGATCACGTTATATATGCGTATGAATTTGTCTAGTTTTGAATTAGGTGCAATTAATTAAGCTCAATTTTATGCATTGGATCAAAAAAATAAGCTCAAGTTTATGCATCATGGGTATAATTAAAACATGTGTTTGTGCGTATATATAAGAAGTTTAACGTCCATACATGCAAATAAAACGAACAAAATTCTTATTTTGTTTAATTAGAAATCGCTACATGTATTAATATACAGCAATTGCTTCAAAGAGAGACTCATCCTCTCAAAAGTACACAAGAAACTTACAATATTGACCATTTCTTGGCGTCAACCTTCCCAGCTAGCCTACATGTATCCTTATATATACCCTCATACTTTTGTTCTTCCATCACCAATCCACCTTACTAAAACCAAATATCCATTTCACAGAGAACACATTAATTAACACAAAGAAAGCAAGAAAGAAAGAAAGAAACAAACAAACAAAACACAAATATCATACCATTTCTCTGCTACCAGTACATATCTGAAGCTAACCGCTACCGAGCAACGGAGAACGAAAATCGTAAAGTTTGATATAAGCATGGCTCAGCTACATGTTGTTTTTCTTCTGGTGTTATTGTTGACAGCTTCAAGCTCTCAAGATGTAATGGCTGCAAGAACATTGAAAGGGGAGCAGCTGTTGGAAAATGAAAGCATTCTGTTTATGATCCTGAAGGGGACACTATCTGGCCATTCATGCCACACCGGCGACCCGAATAAGACGTGCCCATAATTTTTATTTTTGCTTTAAACCTTTTCTTTGTTTGTAAAGAAATGCCCGTATATACATAAAGTAGTGAGAGATGAAAGAGAGAAAGTGTAAGTAGTGCTAGCTCTTTTTTTTTCAGTAGCATAGGGTCATTTTTTATTCTTTGGAAATTAATTAAAAAGAAAATAAGTTCGAGTGTCTTCACTTAATTTGTATTAATAGAGTGACAGCCGTTGTATTTGTATAACACAGAATCAGTTAATGACTCTCTTTTTTTCCTGCCCTTATCATGATTGACAAATGAAGCAAAACAGAATTTGTTTCAGACCTTGATTAATTAACTTTAGGACATCGCAAAAACAGAACTTGTTCAAGACCTCTAAGTATGTTCAAATAGAAAATAAAAGTGACTTATCCTGTATCAGCATAAAATAGAACATAATAAACTTTTTTAGTTCTGCAATTAAGCGTAAATATTTGGTTAAACATATACATTAGTTTATTTCTCTTTAATTGAAGGCAAGATAATAGCCAATTATGGGAATTTTAATTCATAATTAACTTGTAACGAATCGTCTAACCATGATTAGTTGATTACTCATGTGTTGTATATCCCTTTTCTACAAGTGCATGTATACACTAATTTATTGCTGTGAGAAGATCACCAGAACTGACAAATAGCAGCTAGTATGTCTTCTGCAAATGCATAAATTTATTTGCAGAAAAAAACAGAGCAAATAGAATAACTATTACGCATTAATTAAAATATTAAAAGCACCTTAAATCAATTAGTTTTTTTTTTGTCTATTGATACTTTTGAACAATTTAGAACCCTATCTTACATATGCTCGTTTCAAGTGCATAAATTTGTTTGCACAAAAATTAAGCAAATAGGTAAACTATTATTAACAATTAAACTTTTCCTAAAAGTTTAATTTATGTATAATATTTTGTGTGTGTCTTCTGATACTTTTAATCAATATTGTCCACATTTATCATTCCAATCACTAAAACGGTTTAAAAACCTCTAACATATAATTTCTTTACAAGTACATACCTTTTTGCATCAAAATCAAGCAGATAGATCAAATATTACGTGTAAATTTCTCTAAAATTCATATACAATACATTGTTTGTGTCCATGATTTTCTTAATATATCACTTAATTAGTCCAAATGAATTATCAGAATCCTAAAATCACAAAACTGAACTGGTACATATTCTCCGATTTTTGGTTCTCTGCATTCTATTAATTAACCTGTTTATATATCAGAGATATATAATATCACACCAAATTCTTATAGCATGTTGCATGTTGTGTACCTATTAATATTTATAATATTTTGAACGCAGATTTATAATCCTATCTAATATCACGAAAGCTGACTGACATCCTGGAACTATATAGCGCATAAATTAATTTGCAAAATACTGAAGTCAAGTCGACTGATTTTATATAACGTATAAATTATTGTAATAATTATTTTTAATGTGGTTTTTATGTTTTGATCAATTTAGGCCACATTTTTTTATCATCATTCACAAAATTTTAGAACCGGAGGTAATTGGGTTTCAGCCAGTATATCGGATGCAAAATAACCTCGTAAAGTCGTAATATGACCGTGGTCTAGTCTGATCAAGTGAGCAGACTTGAATAAAATTTCAACAAAATTGCATTGCACACCACCTGTTCCTCTTATACAGAATGAGTCAATTATAAACCGTCGCAACGCACAGGGCGGATGCAGAATTTTTATAAGGGGTTAGTAATCGGATTTAGTAGTTTATCGAGTTTAAAATTATTAACTAATCGGATATTAAATAAAAGTATTAAAATAATATCTTTTATGTATTAAAAATAATAATAAATAATAAATAATCATAACGATAAAGAAAATTTTCTTTATGAAACTTTATATTTTTAATTTTTTATAATTATTTTATTATCCATGATATTAAATATTTTTTCATAATAAAAAATAATCAGATAATTCAGGGATCAGAAATTTAATCTAGAGAATCATATTAATAAAATTTTAACATAAAATATTATTTTTTAAAATCCAAAGGGTTACCTCTGATTTAACTTAAATCCACCCGTGGCCACGCATATATTTACGTGTTCTCGCTATTAATAAGCTACCACTTTATTCACAGTTGAATGACGGGTGAAAGTGGTGTGAATGGGTCAATTGACCCTAGCTAATTTGTTTTTCAGAAATTACTAATTTATGTATAATTTTAGATGAAAATTATTAAATTCATCATTGTTGTCCCTCATATATTTATAATTTTTAACACTAGTTACCACATATATCAAAATATTATGCAAATTAAATAATAATTATTTTGTGAAATATATAAAGATCCAAAATGTTGATCCCATACAAAAAGTATTTTCGTTCGCCCCTGTTGAATGATGCGAATATTCATCTTTGAGATAACTTTAACGTACCATGAGTAATTAATTAATTAGGTTACAGAGTAAGAACTAAGAAGAGCGGCGTCAGTCCGGACAAGTAATTGAAAACTTCGGCATAGTGACGAAGGGTATTTGTAAAAAAAATCTGCAAGTTATAATGACCAAAACTGTTGATACTGTAGTTGGCCTTCCCCCATCCGCGGATCCGTATTCTGTGTAGAGAATTTTCGTGCAGATATTTCCGCAAGGAAATTACAACGGTTATGAGAAAATTTAAATATAAATTTTGATGTATGGAGTTGTTTATTACTGTTAAATCACAATCGTTGATAGATGATCTAACTGTAGAAATTAAAAGAATCGTACCTACAGAGTTTTTTCAGCTTCACAGGTGATGTGAGTCCCCCATCCCCAAAAAAAGAGAAAAAAAAAGACCCAGAAACACACATCGATCATAAAAAATTAAAATAGCCAAAGATTGATTGGCTAAAAACTTTATATTTCAATATCATATATTATATACAGTACATTGGTTATAAATTGTGAATTTTATCAATTAATTTTTATCTTACTTTTATAACAAATAATAATTGTCGTATTATATAGTTTTCAGAAAAATTAGGATAAAATTGTGCACATAAACATAGACTCTTAGATGCTACATATATATGAAATTACGTAGCAAATTAATTTTCCTTTACAACATAATCTGCAGATTCTTGCTCTTGCAGATTGCAACGGTTTTTGTTTTATATAAGAGTATTGTTCATTTAATAAAAAAGTTGTTATCGCTTTTAGTTGAAATTGACCTGTCCTTTAGAACAAAACAATTTGTTATTGTTTCTAATTGAAATCGACCCATCTTTCAAATTTGTTCCGGCTCTGTCACCAATTTCGGCTAATTTGTAATTGATTGACATGATACGTTGAGTAGATCTCATTTTTCAATAAATCATATATTAATGTCACAAACTGACAATCTTGGGTCAAAAATCAAAATATATACTTGAGGATTTTGCCTTTGCACCCAGAAGCAGATGCGCGTGACTTCCCATCTGGTAATATACGTTACTTGACTGACAACAGAATGATGTGGTTGGTATGAACTATCGGATCAACATGTATATATAGATCGATTTACGGTCCATGTTATACTTGAAAAAAAAATGGAGGGGTTATTTCGGTGTAGTCATGTCATTAGTAGTTATAAGGGTGTTAATTATTGAACCGATTTGACGGGTTAATCCGATCCGATCTGACATGTTCTGAAAATAAATTAATTAGATATAAATTTAATTTTTTTAATCCGAATTGGATCGAATCAGGTTCGGATCAACCTAACCCGACCCGATTAATCATGTTTTCACCATAACTTATAAATTGCAGCCAACAAATTGTCTTACCTAGTGACCTGACTTATTAAAATTTCAATGCTGCATGCTAACATGCTAAGTTACAAGTAAGAACTAAGAAGGATGTCAGTCAGTCCTGACAAGTTAGTAATCAATTGACATGATACGTTGCACAGACCGCATTTATTTCAATGCATGCATCACTAATGTAACAAACTCGCAATCTTGGGTCAAAATCAAAAAATATACTTTGAGGATTTTGTCTTTAGCGTTTGCACGCAGAAGCAGATGCGTGCGACTCCGCATCTGGTAATATACGTTACTAGAATGAATTTTAGAGGGGGAAATATGTAATTTTGAAATTTTAAACGGATATGCATGAAATTCTTCTTACAGAATGCTCCAGCTTATTAGATTATTTAGATACCCAAAATCTAAATAAAAAAGTATAGATATATACAAATTCAAATATAACCAAGAGACTGAAAGATAACCCACGTAGAGGACTATGGACCGGGTGTACTCTTGTAATTACAAAAGATTTTCAGTGCTAGTATTCTAGTAAAATGAAACGGCGTAGTTAATCGCAGTTACACACTTGCACTATTCAGCAGCGTAGCACGACCGTCAATATTCAAAATTCAAACTTTCAAAGCACACAGTCCTTCCAGTTCCGTTGTGGCGCTCTCAGCATAGATATTCACGTGGCGCGTTTAATTCATTTCCATCAAATTTGGATGCAGTATACCAATTTAACCAATGACCAGGCTACTTATTTATTTAATAATTCTCGTCCCTGAAAGCATTTTTGGGCTTGGTTCTTTTTTTTCTTTTTCTTCTTTTTGGAATTTGGATTGATGAGAGTCACATGCATAGTAACACCATTCGCGAATAATTCGTTTTTCACCCATAGTCGGATGTTTCACGAATAATTCGTCAGTTTGATATACAGTGCGTTTTTTGTCAAAAAAAACGTTTTATTCGCGAATTATTCGGCAAAAAAATACATTATATATTATTTTATATAGAATTTTATAGTTTTTAATATATTTTTTAATATTTTGTCAATATAATATATATTTTATTTATATTATGTGAAACGAACTATTCCCGAATTATACCCGTATTATACCCGAACGTCGAATTTTTGACCTCGCCGAACGTTTCCCGAATCATAAAGTTGTTACTATGGTCACATGCACTTGAAACTTCCTGTTTATTCATGCTGCTGCAACTAAGAAATCAGTACTGATTTCTTTTTTTCTTTTTTTTGAAGAAGAAGCAGTCGATTGACTGCTAGTTTTAATTGATCTTTGAAAAATAATTGTACAGTACTGAATTTCTATTTTTGCTCTTTTTTTCTTGTCTTTGCACCACATTATATATATATTCTTTTAACTTCCTCGAGCACACACACGAATTAAGTTAAGAAAATTGCTACATGAATTAATATACAGCAGTTGGTTCAGAGAGTCTTATCCTCTGAAAATTACAAGAAGCTTACAAGTGACCAATTCTTGGCGTCAACATTACCAACTATTCTCTCTATCCTTATATATATATATACCTTCATATATATGCTTCCTGTTTTACTCCACCACAACCAAATATCCTTCTTACAGAGAACACATACTAACACAGAGAAAAACATACAAGCAAGAAGAAGAAGAAAATCATAGTCTCATTCTATATTCATCAGCTACCACTATCACAAGCTAATTAACCACCGTTACCGAGCAGCTGAGAACGGAAACCATCGGTTTGATATTATAAGCATGGCTCAGCTTCATGTTGTTTTTCTTGTGGTATTGTTGTTGACAGCTTCAAGCTCTCAAGATGCCATGGCTGCGAGAAGTTTGAAAGGGGAGAAACTGTTGGAAAATGAAAGCAATCTATTTATGATTCTGCCGAAAAACGGACCTAAATCTCGGCCATCATGTGGCACCGGCAGCAGTAATATCTCCTGCCCATAATTTTTTTGGTTTTCTTTTTAACTTTGTTTGTAAAAAAAAAAAAAAAACTGTGCCCATACAATTAAAGAGTAATGTGAGAAATTAATGGAAGATGAAATGTAAGTAGAGTTTTTTGTATTATTTGGCAGTGGTATATACAGAGCCATGATTTTTACTTTTTTTTTGCTAAATTTTCCTTTCGGAAATTAGTAGGAAAACAAGTTCATGTTTCTTTGCACTAAAGAGTGATAGTATTCACATTTAAATTTATATAATGCCAAGTGTTTTTTCTATGTTTATGTGTTTGGCAAATAGAATATTTTTTTATCAAAAAGTAAAATAAAAACAAAAAAAGTAACGTTTTATTAAACTTCGGAGAGTTGCAACACATAATTTTTTTCTGAGTTGCTTATATATTCGAAGTTTTTCGGTTATGCAAATTTCATTTTCTTTGAAGATAAGGCAATAGCCTGTTAGAAATTTTAATTAATTTCTAACAAAACGCCTAACACTACAACAGAATAACACTACAACAGAAGAACCTTAGACAACACTCATTTAATAATGGTTATATATCAAATTCGTTATTAAAATGGTTCAGCGACAAAAAAAATCCCAAAAAAGTTTCAAATGCGTTTCAAAAAAGTTTTAAATATGTTTTTGAGAGTCAAGATGATGTTTTTTTGTCCCGACAATGATCATAATGATATAAATACTTAACCTTGTAGATCTCGTCGTAAGATTTCTATGACTGTGTAGCACGCCTCAATTGAAGTTTTCAATCAAAAGTTATGGTCGTTTGAAATTTAGATGGTTGAATTTCAGTTTTGATTTTTTTTTCATTCTTTCCTCTTTCTCTTTCTCTTTCTTTTTCTTTATTTATTTCTCAAGATCACTTTTATATATGAAATATTATGATGGAGAGCGATAATTCATGTGATTTAGATTTTTTGAATTTTAGGTTTTAGGTTATTGGATAGGGATGAATAATGGTTAAATTGAAAAATATAGCAATTTGTGGGACAAAAAAGCTGAAATTATATTGGTTAATGCAATTACGTCAGCGTATTTCTTTAGAGCTAGTTTTTTCTTCAAAGTTTTTTTAACAAAAATTAAATATTTAAAACCATATAAATTAAAAACTAGCTCTAACTCATTTAAATCATTACTAAAAAGGGTGTTAAAAAAGTCTCTAAATAACCGTTGTGAAATTTGAATTTTTTTTAATGAGCTTTAGCAACAGTTTTGTGCCAGAACTATTGCTAAAATTCATTTTTTTTTCAAATTTTAATAATCTTGAACTTAACAAACAGTAGATGATAATTAATATTGAAAGAAGACCGATTGAATAACTGAAGAATAACAATATGATATATTATTCATTCATTCAATAATTAATATGAAAAAATATAATTATCCCTCCAGTAAAAAAAATTATTCAATTATACATACATCTTGCTCATATAGTAATAAGAAATCCTATATAATTTCTAAGAAAAAATCAAAGAAAAAAATAAAAAAAAAGCATAACTTAAAAAATTCAAATGCATTTCTGAGCTTGACGAAGAGGTTTTTTGGCCTTGAAAATGGTTATAACAGCATTAGCGATTAATCCTACAGATCTCATCATAATCTTTCTATGGCCGTGTAGTACATCTCAATCGGATTTTTCTATCAAAAGTTATGACTGTTTGAAGTTGAAATTATAAAATTTTTATTTTTATTTCTTCTATCTCTCTTCTTCTTTTTTTTTCTTTCTCTGCCTTCTATCTCTCTTTTTATATATGAAAATAGATAATAATGAGTTGGTAATCCATAAAATTTTAATTTTTGGATCTTTGAATTGGGATAAATGAATAATGAGAAGGGCAATCCGTTGAAACAAATATTATTAGTGGGAGCAAATATCATTGATCAGAGTAAATGTCAGACCCAAAAAGTAATCCAACCATTTAGAAACGGTTTCTTGAATGACCCGTTGCTAAATAATATCTTTAACAATTATTGTAGACACAAAATTGTTATTAAATGATGTGTTTAGTATCGATTCTTTTAAGGAATCGTTGTTAAATGGTTGGGCTGATTTTTAATGTTCTGGGAGTCTATTTTATCAATGTTCTTTTCTTACAAATCATTGTTAAAAAAAAGTTCTCAATATTATAATGATGTCACTGAGCCATTTTAACAAAGAATTTGATATATAAACGTTATTAAATGAGTATTGTTTAAGATCATTTTTGTTGTAGTGTCTTTAACACTGCTAAAATTTTGCAAACAAAAAATAAAGGAAATGAATAAACTATTATACATAAGAATTTTCTAAATTGCATTTACAATATGTTGTATGTTTTTTTTGTGCTGTGATATAAAGATTGTTATAATTAATAAGCATTTGAACTAAGATATGTATTCTGATGTCTTTTATAATCAAGTTCCTTATGATGAGAATATACTCAATTATATAAATTCTAATGAAATTTTTTACAATTCATCGATTATTTAAAAATATTGAAAAAATAATTGAAAGGCTCAATTACAAAAAAAAAAGATATTCATTCATTAAATTATGGTATTAATTTATTTTTTATTCCGAGCCAATAAATTCAATCTCAAAATTAATAATATAAAATATATTTTTATGAAAAAAAATTATTTCATTTTAATTAATGATGATGAAATCCTTATTTAATTTTACATATTTTTGGATTAAAAGAGTTTGATTTGAAATAATTTCTATTTGGATCATTTATTTTCTTTTCCTGTCAAAAAATCAATTTTAAATTGAGTAACTACATGAGGCAGAGATAACGGGCAATTGCAAAAATACACAATGAGGAAAAAAAAAAGCTGGGTTAAATTGGGATTTGACAAATTAATATTGAAAATCAAATATACTTCTCCAATTATTTGTGTAAATAGGTTTGATTATTGACTATTGAGTATTAGGCCTTTTAGTTGGGAAAGGGAATTTTTTTAATTTTTAATATATCTAAGAATAACAAAACGATTTTCTGCTTTCGAAAAAAAAAAGAACAAAAATAAGCCAAAACGCATATCATAATTGAATTTTACATTTGCTTTCAGCACTTTTAATTGTATTTGCATTTTCATTTATTTAACAATCTTATACTAAGTTTCTTGCCGCAACCTGCGTACCACAGTTTGGATCATCATTTATAAATTTGAAGAACTTGACCCATATTTTTCTTTAAAAAAAAAGAAACAGAGAGAAATAAGCCATATATAAGGACGCCCTTTAATTAGATAACTGACTAGCCCGCACACACAAACCTCGTATTTTACGTGATGCATTGTCTGGACAGGATTAAAATTTCAACAAAATTGGCGTATATTCCTCTTACAGACTTAACGATCAACAAGCCGTGACCTCATATGTGACCTCACTAATTACTTACTCATAAAGTCGTAGTTAGCACTTGAATCATGCGAATATTGTTTACGATATATAATTTATGTACCGGACTGTAATTAATATATATATGTATGTATTTTATTTTTTTTATTTTGTTAATCGCCTCTAGGCCAATTAATTAACTTTTGACTAATTAGGTTACCAGGTAAGAAGGGCGCCAAGTCCGGTCTAGTAAATAGAAAATTTGTAGAAAATTTGACAAGTTATTGTTTGAGATGACACGTTGCACAGAGCTCATTTATTTCAAAATTCAATTTTACTACAAACCAAAGTTTGAGAATTGTTTGTGACATTATATCAATAATCATATCAAAATATTTCAAAAATCGATTTTGATGTTGCATTCTAAATTTCTAACTGAATTGACCCGCAACATCCTGTGAAAAATGGCATGAATAATCAAGTTAGGTCAAGAAATCTTTAACTGCATGGTTCGAATTTGGAAGAAAGCTAGTAAATGGATGTATTTGGTTCTGTACGTAGTTTCAGGTATTGTCTTACCTACCCGAGTTGATCCACCAAATTGGTCAAGGCAACTGATTTATTTAATTATTTTAGTTTACAATTTTATCAGTTTTTTTTCTCTTCTACTGTTTAATTTATATCAACTCTTTTTAATTTAATTAATAAAAAATCTCTTCTATTTAATTTATATCAACCCTTTTTTTAATTTAATTTAAAAAAATCATAGTAATTAGCCTGCTACTTAAGAAAATAAATTGCACTCAGTTAATTATGACTTGCGAAGCTACATAAGCAGAATCAATTAATATTATCGATTTTATATCAAATATATGATTGGCACTTGAACTAAGGAAAAACATATTTGTCTCCAGCATTATCTATCACTTTTTCGTCATAACTGAGAGATGACCTCCTTAAAAAGCTACGTTGTATGGGACTTGTGTATAATGATAATGAAGAAAATGAAGACAATGTTGAGGTACCGTACATTACCTCTATATATAATATATCTTATTGTGTACGCATATGGCTTTGATGAACACAATTTCACAATTGATCATACCAGTTATAACCTCATGCTATGACTTGAATTATTGTGTAAAGTCCCATGCCATGACTATATCTATACTAGGAATTAATTAGAATTAAACTTAAATAGTCAAAACCGTAGTCGATATATTTGGTCCATATATATAAATTAACTACATTTTGAAATGCCTATAATGTACGTAGTTCATAATATTAGAGAAACTAATACTAATCAAACGTTGATCCATTCTCTGATGCCTCGCTTCTCTGACTACATGTAGATACACGACCTTGCATATTGAACGAATTAAATAGTCAAACGGTAGAATATTCGTTGACTACAAGACTTTTCATTTTTCGGATGACAGATTTCATATTTCTGTATGTCAAAAATTCATGATAAAACTACGTATTACAGCAGTTATGTCCACAATATTTTTTTCTTCCTTCTTAGTTTGACTGGTACTTTTCTATTCAATATCTTGTAATTATGAGCTGTATATATGTGTACCAACTTATTTTATGTGTATCATTCTTTTACTAGCTAGTTTCATATGCATACTTTGAATTGCTTGTCTTTACGACCTTGCATATTGAACGGATCCATTCACTATTTTTTTTATGTTCAGCGAGAATTAATGGAGCGCGAGAAAATCCAAAGAAAAAAAATAAAATAACATGCGCATATATATAAATCAAATGATTTGCAATAAAACCGGACGCATGAAATAATTTATGAATGAAATATGCATGCAAACATATGAAAACAATTGCTAATTATTTTCAGCATTTTTACAAAATGTTTAAAATGTTCACAATCTGAAATGCTTAAGATGGTTAATATCAGATCTACCAGAATTTGTGTTTCAGTCCAAAATCAATTCTACTTGGTATTTGGAGAAAAAAAAAAAGAAACACTACCATTTTAACTCCCATCTTCTCTAGTAACGAATTTTTTTTGGAAGAGATCATCAATCGCTCAAATAATTATAGTTGTTAATCTATTATGAATTCTCATTGTGAATTTAATATCGGCCTGTATAGGCCCAAAGGCTAATTCTCAATGGACCTTGACAGTGCTACAATGGATTGAAATGGTAAGTGAGGAAGTGGTAGAGTGCAGATTTTTTTTGGTAAATAAAATAAAAAAAAGAGAAATAATATGAGTACTTTGTTTTTTTACGATAATATTCTTGATTGAGTTTGAAACTCAATCTCAGGTGTTGGGATCGAATTTCAAACTCAGTCTCAGATAAAAAAAAATTGTGTTTGCATATTTTTTTGTAGTTAAAAATGAGTAAGAATCATGGATCAAGTTTTAAATTATATCTCAAATAATTTATTTATGTATTATCATACACACCCGGCAATTTTCGCATTATTCTTCCTCCAGTCATTTCTTCAATATCGTTATTGTTATTGTTGCAAGAGATTCCAACTGAATGTGTGTCTTTCGACAAATCCAGTTCAGATCTGTATTTAGCACTATCTTCTCATCTATATTACATATTTTTATTTTTATTTAGACTATTAGATTTTCTTATAAAATTAATATACATTAACAATAAGCTTTATCGTTCATATGGTAGAGACGATTATGTTGCTGATCAGTGTGTATCATTGAGGTCGAATCCTAAATACTACAACTGACGTGGGTTATGATATTTGTGTCACGTGTATATTTTCTACCGACGAGACAATTAGTATTCATGACTTGATGAGGCAGATTCATATGGTAGAGACGATTATGTTGTTAATGTATATTTTCAATATCACCATTAGTATACGAATCAACACAACCCAACTAGGTTCGAGTGTTTTTTTATAGTTTATTTGAGACGGTTTCTGTGAAAATTTGGAAAATGATTAAAATAACAACCCTTATCAAATATCTGGGTATAAAATGCTGGAGCTAGTAGTTGAATCTCAACAAATATTTAATTTTAATCACTATGATTCATGTCCAACTATTATTTCTGGAAGTAGTAACACAGTCCTGACTGAAGAAATAACCTACTCCCGAGATCGAGAGCAAACTCATGTCTCAGTATAGAATGTGGATGAGAATGAGGAAGAAGAAGAGTTGCACCTGGATGTCGAGGAGGATGACATTCAAGATGTAATAGATATAAATATGGATGAAATTGAGAATGAGATAGAAGTCAAAGAAATAGCTAAAGAGTGAAAAATATTTATTTCTTTCATTAACCGGAGAATGAAGCACATGTGTGCATAATTTATTGATAATACGTCAATATCGTATGTAGACGACCCTTATTTTTGTAAACCACCTAGAATTGATGAACAATTTGATTTCGGTCAGTAGTTCATTATAAAATCTGATTTGAAATTAAAAATTATCAATTTTTATGTTGAACAAAATATAAAATTTGAGGCAATAAATAACAACAAATTAAAGTTAGTTATGACATATAAAGATTCTAACTGTTCAAAGATTCTAATTGGCGTATAAAAATGCAGTAAAAATACAGAAAGCAAGAACGAGAGGCATCCTAAAAAAAATTATCAAAACAACAGAGATACAACAAAAGAGATAATTCAAACTCTAGATGCTGCTTTGTGTCAGTCTCTTGCTCAGTCCCCATCTTCTCTGGAGTGCTTTGGGCCTTTGATCTCTCAAATCACCCTTGGAATGGTGGCCGGCGGTTAGGGTTTGTGGAGATGGAGGATGAATGAAAATTGTTGTCAAGGAGGAGCTTCTAACCCTAGGATGTCGGGGCGAGTATATAGGAGAGGGGTCGAATAGATTAGAAGGGAATCGCAGCATTAAGTAGCTGTCTTCTTTGCACTATTTTTCAAAAAAGACCATACGGCCCATATGCAAGTGCATACGAGTCATATGCCCTTCTTTTATGTGACAAACGACTTTTGTTGATCCTAAGGTGCTTTGATTGGCGTAGAAGCTCAGTTTATGACCCGATTCCTTAGCTCTTTAGCTTAATATCCCTAAAATTCATAACAAACTAAGGCATAATCAAATCTAGAAATAAATACACTTATACAATAAATTAAACATGAGATTGAGAGTTTTGATCTTATTTTTAAACACAAATAGGGGTGAAAAAATATATATATATATAAATATAGAGAGAGAGAGTCCGACTACGGTGCTTTACAAAGCACAAGAGCGTTGTGTACTTTACGTTCTATTCTCTCTTTCAAGTTAGAAATGATCGATCCGAACTGTTCAATTAATCTTCATATCAAAATGTATTAGGAAACCAAATTTTATATTTTTTAGAATTTTTTTGCTATTTTTTCCGATGAAGAGAAAATGACTCGATCTGAGAATTCTGGTTCATCCAAAAATGACGGTTTTCCCTCTATCCAAAAAAATAGCAAATAAATTTTAAAAAATATAAAATGTAGTGTACTAATAGATTTTGATATAGAGATTAGATTGAGCGATTTGGATCGATCATTTCTGACTTAAAATGGAAAATAGAGCGTAAAGTACACAACGCTCTTGTGCTTTGCAAAGCACCGTAGCCTAATTATATATATGTGTGTATATATATATATATGTGTGCATGACATCAAATATACACATTTCAATGGTTATGGATGAAATGGAGGGTCGTATCAACAGACTTCTAACTCGAGACCGATGACGTTCAAGCAGAACATGATTTATTTAATGATGTAGTATTTATATTTTATTGTTAGAACTGCCAGAATAATTTAATTTTAATTATTATTATAATATTTTAATTTTTTGATTCTATTTGAGAATAATTTGATGTAGTGTTTATGTTTCATATTATAAATCTCGGTTCATGCTTTGTGTTTGATTTTTTACTACAAATTAAACGTTAAAATAAGGAAAAAAATTATCTCAAATTGAGTTTACAACTCGGTCTATATTTCGTGCTGGTTTTTAACTACAAATAAACAACAAAATGTAAAAAAAAAATACCTGAGACTGAATTGTGAAATTCGGTCCCTACACCTGAGACCGAGTTTTATAATTTTTAGGTGTTTTTGACATTCTATTTTAATAATTATTTTATTAAATTTTATTATAAATAAATGCTCAATATTTTAATAATGTCACGGACTTTTTTTAATGACAGATTTAGCATATGACCTCGTTCCTTGTAGTTTCGTTTTGATTGTGCAGTGTTAATATATATCGTGTAGTATATGGTAATAACCAGGGGCGGAATTAGGGTCTAGCCCCTGACACCCCCTTGGTCTAGAAAAAATGTTCATTTCCTCTCTATTTTATTTGGACTAGCCCAACTTCAGCTCCCCTCTGGCCCAGACTACCTCTCATTCTGGCCCAGTGATTTTTTTTTTTCACTTTTGTCCGTCGCTCTCTCAGGCGGTCAAGCCCCAACAAAAATATGTTTTGCTCTCCCCAACGAGTCACTTCAGACACCTTGCTCTGATTTGTCCAGGACTCCAGCACATGTAGACCCCTAATTACATTATGGTACTTAATGAGTGACTTTACATTTGTCGTTATTTAAACTTTCTTTGTAATAGAATCGCATCATAAGCGATTGGTATTAGATGAAAATGATTGTACAAAATTTAAGATATTTTTTAATGAGGATTCTTGTTATTTGTGATATTTATTACTTTTTTAAATGCATTAGATTTGAATATGTGTCTCTCTTTAAAATAAATAATGCGTCACTATATTATATCTAAACCGTTTATTTCTACTGAGCGGTTGTGAAAAATTATGACATATCTTGCCATCAATTTATTGTCGAGATAAATGGGTATAACTTTATATATTGAGTTTGACATTTCCCATTTTACTAAAAGTAGAGATAATTATTGTTATAATATTTAAGGTACATACAACTAATATAATTTTGCAAGATTTAGCATTTTAAATTATTTATTAGTAATCATTATTCATTGGTAGCTCCTATGTGTGTTGTCCTCTATTGTTCAACCCATATGTTCAGATCTCTTCTGACACCATTCAGAAGATGTAACTATCTCAAATTAGAAATTAGTGGTACACTTTCTATTTAAAAATTATAAATTATTATGATTGTGATATGTGGATCCATTATAAAATTATTAATTCAATTTTATCTATGTAGGTTATTTTTGATGTTTTATTTTGGCTTCAAGACGTGGAGAATGATTCACCGATTAAGTGTTTCTTACTTAGATATACATTTAATTTTTACTCTAATTTTTATTTTTTTAAGTATTTATTTTTAGAGAAGTAAAATATTATGAAAATCATTAAATATATTTTTTATCATTTGATCATGTAATTTAAAAATAAAATTGATATATAAGATATTAGTTAAGGCATCCGTACGGATCATTTAAGGTTCCCGCCACTAATAAATAAATTCCAAAGATATCATATATGCATATATATTGTACCTGTTACTGCACGCTTAGGAAGTATAACTAGTATAAAAGTCTTCTTTTGACTTGTAATAATATTATAACTGCGAAATAAAATATTGAGGTTCAAATTCAAATATAATATTGATCAACGGACTTGAAAAAAAAGCCGCGTACAGGACTATGGACCGGGTCTACTCTTAATTACTTGTTACCAAACTTTTTAGTACAAGTAAATGAATCCGTTTAGATGATTGCACTAAAAACTACAAGCACACAATTCAATTCAGTGATTAACGAATAACGAGTCATCATCAAAGCACACTAGCTTCCAGTTTCATTTGTGGCGCTGATCGCGTAGATATTAGTGTGACGAGTTTCACTTCGTGAATTTAATCGTGCTTCCATCAAATGAAAATTAATTATGTGATATACCGAATACTTTGGTCGCTGGGCACCAATTTTTTAAATAATTAGCTGGATATTTTTATTATTTATGATTTTTTTTTAATAGACTGGAGCCACATACATTTGACATTTCATTGATTTTTTTTTTTGTTGCGGAATCAGAGATGCACTGTTCTTTCATTTTTGTACTCTTTTATTTGTTTTTCCTCCCGTCATAAATAAATTTGTCTAATTTTCGAGCAAGTCAGCTCAAGTTTATGCATCTTAATCTTAATTAGGTAAAAAGTGTTAGTATTTCTATATAGCCGTCATCCTCTAGTGAACTTTTAATCATAAATTATGTTATTTTGATATATGTTGTCGATTTTTAAGAGAGACATAACCATGTTGATCATCAGACTCCTTTAGTCTTCCAGCGATTTTCCTCTAACCCGATGGAGCGATTAAGATGACCGACACAAATAGTTTCTTCTCTTCTGAAACTCTCTGTTGGGAAACAAAAGGGTGACAGAAAAATTGAGAAATGAAAATGGTTTCGAAAACCAACAGTATCCCTATATATAATGGACGCCCATATAACTGAGAGCAGTTATATCTTAGTGGGTCCATATCGGATCCAAAACTCTCTTAACGGGTTTATCGCTTAATCAGAAAATTATCTATAATTGTGTTCTCTAAGGACCAATAACATAATTGTATTATTATCAAATTTTATATAATTCAGACCATCACTGAATCATAAAGTTATTAATACATATTCTACGCATTAAAAGGCGCACTTCTCATGACATATAATAAATCTGATACATAATTTGATCACTTCATTACGAGTATAATTTGACAGTCAATTATATAATATATATTTATTACATATAAACCCATATATATTATAATTAATAATAATTAATTCCAACAAAAAGTATATAAGAAGTTCAACTTTAGATAAAATTAGCGAAAATTCTTAATTAGTTTAATTGGAAATCGTTGCATGTATAAAACTTCGCAGACCAAAATACGTTTTTTTGTTTGCCGTGTTTCATAACTTAAAAAATACGCAAATAGAACTTCGCAGACCAAAATAAAATTCTTAACGGCATACAAAAGAAAATTAAATTAGTAAAATTAAATTTTTTATAACTGTTGATTATGCATCGAGATTCGTAATGATTGTTGAAAGTATAAATTTTGAACTTAATTTTTTATTAAAAGTACGAATTTCGATACAAAATCAATGGTTCTAGAAAGCTTTGAACCATTTTTTTGATTCAAAGTGCTTTGAACCTCCCCCACTTCCTTTTTTTACTTTTGCTGCAATAGAGGAGATTTCCATTGGACTAGTTACAAGACTTAAGGGAAATCAAGGAATAGTAATGATAATAATAATAATAGTAAAATAATAATCATAATAGTAATAATAATAATCATAATAAAATAATCATAATCATAATAAATAATAATATTTATAGTTATAATCGTAGTAATATAAAAAAAACATAAACATAATCATAATATAGTAATATAATAATAAAAATTTTAATTATAATCATAATTATAAAAATAAATAATCACACTTTTAATAATATAATCATAATATAATAATAATAATTATAATTATAATCATAATCATAATCATAATAATAATAATAATAATAATAACAAATAATTTTAATAATACAACATAATTAAATAATAATCATAATCATGATAATAATAATTATAGTCATAATCATACTAATATAATCATAACTATTATCATAATATAATAATATAATACAACATAAAATAATAATAATTATTATTATTATTAATAATAATAATAGTCATAATCATCATAATTAAAATATTATAATAATATTATAATAATAAATAATCATAATTATAACAATTTAATCATAATCATAACATAATATAATAATAAATAATCATGATTATAATAATATAATACTAAAATTATATTTATTATGATATAATAATAATAATAAATAATATAATAATACTAATAGTGATGATAATATAAATTATATTCATAATATAATATAATAATAATAAATGATAATCATAATCATAATATAATAATATAATATAATTAAATAATAATCGCTATTATGACGAGAGCTAATCCGGTATTCCACCTATAAGTTGGTATACCGGATTAGCACTCTTCCGCACTCTTCTACTCAGTCTAAAATTTGTTTGGCAAATTAATTCATCGGAATTACAATTTTATTCCTACTTTTTGCTATTCCATGGAGTGCCAAACAAAACCCTTAGGTGGAATAGTAAAAAGTAAGAATAGAATTGCTATTCCGACGAATTAATTTACCAAACGAATTTTAGACAGAGTAGAAAAGTGCCGAAGAGTGTTAATCTGGTATACCAATTTATAGGTGGAATACAGGATTAGCTCTCATCGGAATAACGATTATTGTTTAATTATATTATATTATATTATTATATTATCATTTATTATTATTATTATATTATTATAATAATTTATTATTATATTAATATTATGATTTTTATTTTTTTTATTATTATTATCATTATATTATTATTATTATTAAATTATGATTATGATTATTATTATTATATTATCATCACTATTAGTATTATTATATTAGTTATTATTATTATATTATTATGATCATGATTATTTATTATTATCTTATTATTATATTATGTTATGATTATGATTATATTGTTATGATTATGATTATTTATTATTATTATAGTATTATATTTAATTATGATTATATTATTATTATATTATGATTATGACTATGATTATTATTACTTATTATTATTATTATTATTATTATTATATTTTGTTGTATTATTATTATATTATGATTATAATTATTATTATATTATTATGATTATAATTATTTATAATTATTATGAACATGATTATTATTATATTTTTTATTATATTATTATTATGATTATGATTATGGTTATATTATTATATTATTATGATTATGCCTATAATTAATATAATTATAACTAAATATAAAAATATAATGAAAGATAATAATATAATAATATAATTAAATATATTATTTTATTAAAATTATGATTATGATTATAATTATATTTTTTATTATTATATTATGATTATAATTTGATTGGTTATTATTCTTATATGATTATAAATATAATTATTATTATTATTATATGATTATAATTATAATTTTAATTATTATATTACTATATTATAATTATGTTTATATTTTTTTATATTACTATGATTACAACTATGAATATTATTATTTATTATGATTATGATGATGATTATTATTATTATTATTATTATTATTTTACTATTATTTTTATTATTATCATCATTATTAGTATCATAATTATCCATATTTTAACTATTCTGATTAACAACTTTCAAATAATATTTTTACTCTTCCGAATAGTCAAGAATACCGCTCTTTTACCACTCTTTCCAAAAAACACTATTCTATCACTATTCCAAAACTATTACTCTTTTAAAACTATTCTTTAATTTGCCAAACCAGCTATCGTGAATACATGGTCGATTAAAATGCATGTTGTATTTATTACTGCACACTTAGGAAGTATAACTAGTATAAAAGTCTTGTTTTGATTTCTAATTTTATAACTGCGTGCGAATAATTCAAGTTCAAATTCAAATATGATGAACGGGCTAGAAAAAATCCCGCGTATATAAAGACTATGGGCCAGGTCTACTCTTACTTCGTTACAGAGATTTTTAGTACAAGTAAATTGTACCACAAGCACAATTTAATTCAGAGATTAACGAGAGATCGTCAAGACTCAAGAAACACAAGCTTCCGGTTTCATTTGTGGCACTAATCGCGTACATATTCGTGTGACGAGTTAATTGATTTGCATCAAATAGTAATGTGATCATGACCATATACTTTGGATATCGGCATCCAGATTCTGAGGCTAAATTGTATTTGTTACATAATCGACTGCATAATTTTATTTTTTGTTACCTTTGTAATAGATTAAAGCCACATGCAGTTGTCTTTCATTTTTTTTTGTTCTAACGTTATATATGCGTATTAATTTGTCTAATTTTAAATTGGGATCGAGCAAGTAAGCTCAAGTTAATGCATCATGGGTATAAAACGTGTGTGTGTGTGTGTCAGTGTGCGTTTATAAAAGAAATTCAAAGTCCATACTTGAAAATAGAACGAAGAAAATTCTTATTGTTTCAGAGAGAGACATACTCTCAAAAGTACACAACTACGTACACAAGAAACTTAAAATTGACCATTTCCCGGCTTCAACCTTCCCAGCTAGCCTCCGTGTATCCTTATATATATATATACCTTCATACTTCTGTTTCTCCATCACCAATCCACCTAGCTACTAAAACCAAATATCCTTTTCAAAGAGAACACATTAGCAATTTAGCACAAAGAAAGAAAGAGAGAACACAAATATCTTACAAGGTCTCGATCATTCCATTTATCTGCTGCCACTATCTCAAGCTTACCGCGCTCTACTGACAAATAGTCGGATTTAATATTAAAATGGCTCAGCTACATGTTGTTTTTCTTCTGGTGTTATTGTTGACAGCTTCAAGCTCTCAAGATGTCATGGCTGCAAGAACTTTGAAAGGGGAGCAACTGTTGGAAAATGAAAGCATTTTCTTTAAGATCCTGAAGGGGACCCTATCTGGGCTGCATTCATGTGGCACCGGCGACCCGAATAAGACGTGCCCTTGATTTTTATTTTTGCTTTAAACCTTTTCTTTGTTTGTAAAGAAATGCCCGTATATACATAAAGTAGTGAGAGATGAAAGAGAGAAAGTGTAAGTAGAGCTAGCATAGAAAAATAAAAGTGATTTATCCTACGTTATTAGCAATTTAGCATCAAATAGAATATAATAAACT
Source organism: Schoenoplectus triqueter (assembly GCA_964058805.1). NCBI lineage: Eukaryota > Viridiplantae > Streptophyta > Magnoliopsida > Poales > Cyperaceae > Schoenoplectus > Schoenoplectus triqueter. The sequence continues at coordinate 47,760 of CAXKVV010000388.1, forward strand.
TTTTTATTCCCTTAATTAAGTGTAAATTTTTGGTTCAACATGTGTATTAATTTATATCTCTTTAATTGAAGGCCAGGTAATAGCCTATTATGGGAATTTTAATTAATAATTTATAACGAAACGTCTAATCATGATTAGTCATGTTCTATATATATCTCTTTTCGATAAGTGCTTGTACATTAATTTATCGCTGTGAAAAGATCACCAGTACTGATAAATAGCAGCTAACATGTCTTCTGCAAATGCATAAATTTATTGGCACAAAAAAAAACAGAGCAAATAGATCAAATATTACGCATTAAAAGTATTAAATGCACTTTAAATCAATAGAGTTGTGTGTCTATTGATACTTTTAAACAATTTAGGTCACTTTGATGATGACGACATCACTAAAATTTTATTAATTAATACCTTCTAACATATGTTTCTTTCAAGTGCATAAACTTATTTGCACAAAAATTAAGCAAATAGGTAAACTGTTATTAACAAATTAAACTTTTCCTCTAAATGTTTAATTTATATATAATATTCTGTGTGCATCTTTTAATACTTTAATCAATATAGGCCGCATTTATCATTCTAATCACTAAACAGATTAATAAATAACCTCGAACATATATTTTATTTCCAAGTACATACATTTGTTTGCATCAAAATAAAGCAGATAGATCAAATATTACGTGTGAATTAAAATTCATATACAATACATTGTTTGAGTCTGTTAATTTTCTTAAATTTTAATATATCACTTAATTAGTCCAAATAAATGACCAGTGCCCTAAAATCACAAAAACTGAGCTGGTATATTCTCCGATTTTGGTTTTCTGCGTTCTATTAATTAACCTGTTTATATAGCAAATATATATAACATATTATTTCACACAAAATTCTAATAGCGTGTTGCATGTTGTGTACCTATTAATATTTCTAATATTTTTCACGCAGATTTATAGTCCTAATATCACGAAAACGGATTGACATCCTGTGACTATATTCTATAAGCTCATAAATTTATTTGCATAGAATTAATTAAAGTCAAGTTGATTGATTTTATATCACGTATAAATTATTCTAATAAATATTTTATAGTAATATCAAGTTAGGCCACATTGATGAACTTATTAATGTTACCAAAAACTGACGAAGTACTTCTAACTTAATTTATGCTTTCTACAAATGCATAATTAATTAAGAATATTATGAAAACTTTAATTTAAGAATAAAGAGAATTGTGTTTTTGAAAAACGAAAAAGCTAAAAAGATCAAAACTAGGAGGTGTCAATGGGTCGGGTCATATTTTTATATTATTTTTCTTGATCCTACCAGAACCCGACCTGTTTAAATTCAGGTCAAAAAATCTTGACTCATACCCGATCCGATCGGGTCACGGGTCGACTCAATCCGACCCGTGTAAAATGATTAAATATTTATTAATTTTTTTTATATAATTTTAAGTAATTAAATATTAATTTATTTATAATTAATCTTAATTAGTGTATATTTATGCTTTAATCAGTACTAAATCATAAAATTACTTCGAAAAACATAATTAATCAGGTCGGGTCGGGTTGATCTGAACCCGACCCGATCTGATTCGGGTTAAAAAAATTAAATCTATACCCGACCCATTTATCTTCAGGTTATGTCGGATCGGGTCGGGTCAATAATTGACACCCCTAATCAAAACTAAGCCATGCAATTAAAACGCAATAAACAATTGAATTTTACATTTTATTTTCTTGAGAGATGTCAACACGTCAGGTTGGGTCGGATTATTTCATCATTATTTTATTATATTTCTTGATCCAATCTGATCTGACCCGTTTAAAATCGGATCAACATTTCCTTGACCCGAATCAACCCTTACGGGTCATGGATCGACCCGACTCAACCCAATTAAAATAATTATGTATTATAACCATTTATATATATTTTTAGGTAATTAATATTAATAAATATATATAATTAATCTCAATTAGTGTATATATCAATTAGCAATAAATTGTAAAATAAATTTAAAAAAATAATTAAACGAGTGGGTCAAGTCAATCCATACCCGATCCGACTCGTGACAGATCAAAAAATCTTAATGTATATCTAATTCATTTATTTTCAGGTGGTGTTTGGATCTAGTGAGGTTTGGGTCGGATCAAGTTTGGACATCCTTAATTTTTTCAATTTTATTAATATATAACCAGCTTATTACTGTACTAATTGTGTTGGATAATTGTGTTTCAGCTGATATACCGTATGCAGCTTAACCTCGTATATGACCGTCATCTAGTCTGATCTAGTGAGCAGACTTGAATAAAATATCAACAAAATTGCATTCCATAGAACATGTTCCTCTTTTACAGAATTTAATGAGTCAATAAACCGTCTGCCTCATATGTATGTGTTCTCACTATTAATAAGCTACCAGCTGTATATATATTAATTAACTAACTAACAGTTAATGATTGGAATATATATTCATCCTCGAGATAACTTTAATT
>CAXKVV010000389.1:0-63415 GCA_964058805.1 Schoenoplectus triqueter
AGGAGGTGATGATGTCATGATCAGGCAGTAATGATGATCATATGACAGAGATGATCATGTTAAAATGGTAATCATGCAGGGATGATGACCATGATGATGATCACATGATGATAGTCATGATCACACATGGATGATGATCATTCAGATGTGATGATCACTTCATGATAATCATGATCACATGGGGATGTTGATCATGTAGAGATGATGATAATGATCACACTGAGATGATAATTATGCAGAGATGATAATCATTCAGGTAAGATGATCAGTTGATGATGATGATCATGATCACATAGGGATGTTGATTATATAGAGATGATGATGATAATCACACTAAGATGATAATCATACAGAGATGATAATCATTCAGGTAAGATTATCAGTTGATGATGATGATCATGATCGCATGGGGATGTTGATCATGTAGAGATGATGATAATGATCACACTGAGATGATAATCATTCAGGTAAGATGATCAGTTGATGATGGTGATCATGATCATACGGGGATGTTAATTATGTAGAGATGATGATAATGCAGAGATGATAATCATTCAGATATGATGATAATCATGATCATACTTAGATGATAATCATGCAGAGATGATAATCATTCAGGTAAGATGATCAGTTAATGATGGTGATCATGATCACACGTGGATGTTGATTATGTAGAGATGATGATAATAATCACACTGAGATGATGATCATGCAGAGATGATAATCATTCAGATATGATGATAATCATTATCACACTGAGATGATAATCATTTAGGTAAGATGATCAATTGATGATGGTGATCACGATTACACGAGGATATTGATTATGTAGAGATGATGATAATAATCATATTGAGATGATGATCATGTAGAGATGATGATCATTCAGATATGATGATAATCATGATCACACTGAGATGATAATCATGCAGAGATGATAATCATTCAGGTAAGATGATCAATTGATGATGACGATCATGATCACACGATGATGTTGATCATGTGGAGATGATGATCATTCAGATTTGATGATAATAATGATCACTTTGAAATGATAATCATGTAAAGATGATAATCATTCAGGTAAGATGATCAATTGATGATGATGATGATGATGATGATCATACGGGGATGTTGATCATGTAGAGAGAATAATCATGCAGTGATGGTGATCACATGATGATTATGATAATAATAATAAAGGTCACGTGATGGAGCATACCATGTGAAGAAGATAAGGATGATAGTTGCACAACCATCCAAACATCAATCGCCTCGTGAAACGTGTGACTTTGACTTCGAGTTTGTCAAAGTCACAAGATTCATTTTTAGCATGCCTACCTCAATGTTAAATCATCCAAGCGCTTTGAATTTAACTTTGTGTGTATGGTAGATTCATGAATTGGCTAAGCGCTTCAGATTCATAATCTAGAAGATCAGTGGGATATGAATACGAGTTAAGTTCGTTAAATCTCTTGATTCACCAACCCTCAATACCAGTTGGCTCAGTGCTTCAAGCTTGATTTTGTGTGATTGGATGGGTTTTGTCGCCTTGTATCAAAAGGACATACATAGGTTCATGAATTGGCTCAGCGCTTCAAATTCATAATCTAGAAGATCAGTTAAGACGTGCATGCGAGTTAAGATCGCTAGTCTTCTGATTCACCAACCTCAAAGTTAGCTGGCATAGCACTTCAGGCTTAACTTTGTGTGATTGGATGGGTTTTATCGCCCTGTAACAAAATGACACACCTAGGTACATGAATTGGCTTAGTGTTTCAGATTCATAATCTAGAAGATCAGTAAGATGTGCATGCGAGTTAAGATCGCTAATCTTCTGATTTATCAACCTCAATACCAGCTGGCGTCCTACTTCAAGCTTGGTTTTGTGTGATTGGATGGGTGAATGTTGCCCTGTATCAAAAGGACATGCCTAGGTTCATGAATTGACTCAGTGCTCTACATTCATAATCTAGAAGATCGGTGGGACGTGCAAGTGAGTTAAATTCGCTAGTCCACTGATAGACCAATTTTCAAGATCGACTAGCGCGAGTGGTCTGATTTTGTATAATTGGTTGGGTGTTAGCTACCCTATAAAAGCCCACGCCACAGGTTTCGGATCGTCGAACCCATAAGTCTTTAGCCTGACTCATTCACTAGACCATACCCGTACCAGAGTGCATCACGGTTAATAGACCACTTATGTTTGTTTATTTACGACATTTTCTTTTCCCCTTTTAGAGATCCAAGAGGTGCCTGGAGGGTGATAACCCGGGGAAATTAACGATGGGGGCTTGCGCCCATCGGAATCTTAAAGTTCCCACAATCTCTAAAAACCCCTAAATGTGCATCCATAATTTGCCCTCAATACAGTCAAAAATGAGTCCTCGAGCGCAAAACATGAAAACGGAACCCGGCACCCTCGGTACAGCCCAAAACGAGTCCAGGAGCGTAAAACATGAAAACGGGACCCGACGCCCTCGGTACCGCCCCAAATAAGGCCGAGAGCGCAAAACATAAAAACTGGACCCCAAGCCCTCGCTATCGCCCAAAACGAGTTAGGGAGCGCAAAACATGAAAACATGACCCAACGCACTCGGTTCCGCCGAAAACTAGTTCAGAAGCGCAAAACATGCAAATGGGACCCGACGTCCTTGGTACCGTTGAAAATGAGTCCCGAAACACAAAACAAGAAAACGGAACCCGGTGCCCTCGATACCGTCGAAAATGAGTCCTCGAGCACAAAACATGAAAACTGAACTCGACGCCCTCGGTACTGCCCAAAACGGGCCCGTGAGTGCAAAACATGAAAATGAGACCCGACGCCCTCTGTACCGTCGAAAATAGGTCCAGGAGCACAAAACATGTAGATTGGACTCGATGCCCTCGGCACTGCTAAAAACGAGTATGAGAGTGCAAAACATGAAAACGGGACCCGACGTCCTCGGTACCGTCGAAAACAATTTCGGGAGCATAAAACATGCAAATGGGAAACGATGTCCTCGGTACCGCCCCTAACGAGTCCGGCAATGCCAAACATAAAAATGGGTCCCGACGCTCTCGCTACCGCCCAAAACGAGCCCAGGAGCTCAAAACATGGAAACGAACCTGGCGCCCTTGGTAGCGCCGGAAATATGTCTGGGAGCGCAAAACATGAAAACAGGACCTGATGTCCTCGGTACCATCGAAAATGAGTCCGGGTGCGCAAAACATGAAAAAGAGACCTAGCGCCAAACATGAAAACTTGACCCAATGCCCTCGGTTTCAACCAAAACGAGTCCGGGGGCGTAAAACATGAAAATGGGACACGGCACCCATGGTACCTCCACAAACGAGGTCGGGAGCGCAAAACATGAAAACTGGACCCGAGCCCTAGGTATCTCCCTAAAATGAGTCCGGGAATGAGTCCAGGTATCACCCAAAGCAAGTGGGACCCGACGTCCTCGGTACTGTCGAAAATGAGTCCAGGAACACAAAACATGAAAACGGGACCTGATTCCCTCGGTATCGTCGAAAATGAGTCCTCGAGCGCAAAATAAGAAAACAAAACTCGACGCCCTTGGTACCTCCCCAAACGAGGCCGAGAGCGCAAACCATGAAAACTGGACCCGAGCCCTCGTTATCACCCAAAACGAGTCCGGGAGCGCAAAACATGAAAACTGGACTCGAGCCCTCGTTATCACCCAAAACGAGTCCGGGAGCGCAAAACATGAAAACGGGACAGGAGCCCTCGGTACCGTCGAAAACTAGTCTGGGAGCGCAAAACATGCAAACGGGACCCGACGTCCTTAGTACTGTCGAAAATGAGTCCCGGAACGCAAAACATGAAAACGGGACCTGGCGCCCTCGGTACCGGCCAAAACGGTCTCGGGAGCGCAAAATATGAAAATGAGACTCGGCACCCTCGGTACCGCCGAAAATGAGTTTGGGAGCGCAAAATATGAAAACGGGACCGGACGTCCTTGGTATCGTCGAAAATGAGTCTAAGAGCGCAAAATATGAAAACGAGACCCCGCGTCCTCGATACCGCCGAAAATGAGTCCGGGAGCGCAAAACATGAAAACTAGACCTGACGCCCTCGGTATTGACCAAAATGAGTCCGGGAGCGCAAAATAAGAAAATGGGACTCGACGCTGTCGATACCGCCGAAAACGAGTCTGGGAGCGCAAAACATGAAATCGGGACCCAACGCCCTCAGTACCGCCCCAAACGAGGTCGGGAGCACAAAACATGAAAATTGGACCCGATGCCCTCGGGATCGCCCAAAATGGGCTTGGGAGCACAAAAAATGATAACGGGACCCAGCGCCCTCGGTACCGCTGAAAATGAGTCCGGAAGCGCAAAACAAGCAAACGGGACCCGACGTCCTCGGTACTGTCGAAAACCAGTTCGGGAGCGCAAAACATGAAAATGGGACCCGACGCTCGCGATACCGCCGAAAATGAGTCCGGGAGCGCAAAACATGAAAACGGGACTCGGCGCCCTCGGTTCCGCCAAAAACTAGTCCGAAAGCGTAAAATATGCAAACAACATTTGACATCCTCGGTACCATCGAAAATGAGTCTCGGAACGCACAACATGAAAACAGGACTTGACGCCCTCGGTACCGTCAAAAACCAGTCCGAGTGCGAAAACATGAAAACGAGACTTGACGCCCTCGGTACCGCCGAAAATGATTCAAGGAGCGCAAAACATAAATACTAGACCCGACGCCCTCGGTACCGACCAAAATGAGTCCAAGGGCGCAAAACATGAAAACGGGACCTGGCGCCCTCGGTTCCGCCAAAAACGAGTTCGGGAGCGCAAAATATGAAGACGAGACCCGACGTCCTTGGAACCGTCGAAAATAAGTCTGGGTGCGCAAAATATGAACACGAGACCAGGTGAGCTTGGTACAACCGAAAATAATTTCGGGAGCGCAAAACATGGAAACTGGACCCGACGCCCTCGGTATCGACCAAAATGAGTCCGGGAGCGCAAAACATGAAAATGGGACCCGACGCTGTCGATACCTCCGAAAACGAGTCCTGGAGCGTAAAATATGAAATCGTGACCCGACGCCCTCGGTACCGCCCCAAACGAGGTAGGGAGCACAAAACATGAAAATTAGACCTGATGCCCTCGGGACCGCCGAAAATGCGCTCGGGAGCACAAAAAATGTAAACGGGACCCGACGCCCTCGTTACCGCCAAAAACGAGTTCGGGAGCGCAAAACATGAAACGTGACACGGCGCCCTCGGCACCGTCAAAAATGAGTCTGGGTGCGCAAAACATGAAAACGGGACTCGACGCCCTCCATAACGCCCCAAACGAGGCCCGGGAGCGCAAAACATGAAAACTGGACCCGACGCCCTCGTTACCCCCGAAAACAAGTCCAGGAGGGCAAAGCATGCAAACGGGACACGACGTCCTCGGTACCATCAAAAATGAGTCCGGGAGCGCAAAACATGAAAACGGGACCCGACGGCCTCGGTACCGCTTGTCGGTTCCGCCCAAAACAGATCCGGGAGCACAAAACATGAAAACTAGACCCGACGCCCATGGTACCACTCGAAACGAGGTAGGGAGCGCAAAATATAAAAACTAGACTCGAGCCCTAGGTATCGCTCAAAACGAGTCCGGGAACGCAAAACATGAAACGGGACTCGGCGCCCTTGGTAACTTGGAAAACGAATCCGAGAACGCAAAATATGAAAACGGGACCTAGCGCCCTCGTTACCATCAAAAATGAGTATGGGAGCGCAAAATATGAAAATGGGACTTAGCGCCCTCAGTAAAGCCCCAAATGAGTCTGGGAACGGAAAACAGGCAAACGGGACCCGATGCCATCGGTAGTGTCGAAAATGAGTCCTCGAGCGTAAAATATGAAAACGGAACCTGACGTCATAGTACCGCCCCAAATGAGTCCTCGAGCGTAAAACATGAAAATGAGACCCTACGCCCTCAGTACCGCCCCAAACGAGGCCGGGAGCGCAAAACATAAAAACTCGACCCGAGCCCTCGCCCAAAACGAGTCAGAGAGTGCAAAACATGAAAATAGAACCCGACGCCCTCGGTTCCGCCGAAAACTAGTCCGGAAGCGCAAAATATGCAAACGAGATCCGACGTCCTCGGTACCATCGAAAATGAGTCCTAGAACGCAAAACATGAAAACGGGACCCGACGCCCTCGGTACCGTCGAAAACCAGTCCGGGTGCGAAAATAAGAAAACGAGACTTGACTCCCTCGGTACCGCCGAAAATGATTCCAGGAGCGCAAAACATGAAAACTAGACCGATGCCCTCGGTACCGACCAAAATGAGTCTGGGGCCGCAAAACATGAAAACGGGACCCGGCGCCCTCGATTCCGCCAAAAACGAGTCCGGGAGCGCAAAACATGAAGAAGGGACCTGACGTCCTCGGAACCGTCGAAAAAAAGTCTGGGTGCGCAAAACATGAACATGAGACCAGGTGAGCTTGGTACAGTCGAAAATGATTCCAGAAGCGCAAAACTGGACCCGACGCCCTCGATACCGACCAAAACGAGTCTGAGGGAGCAAAAAATGAAAACGGGCCCCGGCGCCCTCGGTACCGCCAAAAGTGAGTCCGGGAGCGCAAAACATGAAAACGGGACCTAACGCCCTTGGTACCTCCCCAAACGAGGTCGGGAGCGCAAAACTTAAAAACTACACCCGAGCCTCCGGTATCACCCAAAACGTGTTCGGGAGCGTAAAACATGAAAACAAGACCCCGACATCCTCGGTACTGTCGAAAATGAGTCCCAAAATGCAAAACATGAAAACGGGACCCGGTGCCCTTGGTATCGTCGAAAATTAGTCCTCGAGCGCAAAACATGAAAATGAAATTCAACGTCCTTGGTACCGCCCCAAACAAGTCCGGGTGCGCAAAACATAGAAACGGGACCCGACGCCCTCGGTACCGCCCAAAACGCGTTCGGGAGCGCAAAACATGAAAACGAGACTCGATGCCCTCTGTACCGTCGAAAATGAGTCTGTGAGCACAAAACATGTAAACTGGACCCGACGCCCTCGGCACCGCTAAAAATGAGTATGGGAGCGCAAAACATGAAAATGGGACCCGACGTCCTCGGTACCGTCGAAGACGATTCCGGGAGCAAAAAACATGCAAACGGGAACCAACGTCCTCGATACCACCCCTAGTGAGTCGGTCAGCGCCAAACATGAAAACGGGACCCGGCTCCCTCGCTACCGCCCAAAACAGGCCCGGGAACGCAAAACATGAAAACGAGACCTGGCACCCTCGGTAGCGCCCAAAATAAGTCAGGGAACGCAAAATATGAAAATGTGAGCTCGCGCCCTCGGTACCGCCAAAAACTAGTCCGGGAGCGAAAACATGAAATCGGTACTCGACGGCCTCGGTACCGCCGAAAAGTTTTCTGGTACCGTTGAAAATGAGTCATCGAGCGCAAAACATAAAAACGGAACCCAACGTCCAAGGTACCGCCCCAAATGAGTCAGGGAGCGTAAAATATGAAAACGGCTTAAAGTCGAACTCTGTTACATCTTGTGTTCTTGTTTTATCTTTACTATTATTTTCTCATATTTCTTTGATTATTATATTCTTGTGAGAATTGCATTGATTTAAATTGTATTCCGCTGCTATTACACTTGAACATTAAGCCCCAAATTGGTTTATACATTTCTACCTTAGGTTCTTTACATTCTTGCACTATTTTGACCTTTCAATACCACCATCCTAGGGCTTTCAAAATTTATCAAGGTCGTCGGGTCCCGTTTTCATGTTTTACGCTCCCAGCCTCGTTTTCGACTATACGGAGGGCGTCGGCTCTCGTTTGCATGTTTTGCGCTCCCGGGTCCCGTTTTCATGTTTTGCACTCTTGGACCCGTTTTGGTCGGTACCGAGGGCGTCAGGTGCCGTTTTAATGTTTTGCGCTCTCGAAATCATTTGGGGCCGTACCGAGGGCGCTAGGTCGCGTTTTCATATTCTGCACTCCCGGACCCATTTTGGGGCGGTACCGAGGTCATCGGTTCTCGTTTTCATGTTTTGCGCTTCCGGACTTATTTTCAACAGTCACGAGGGAGTCGGGTCCAATTTTGGGCGGTACAAAGTGCGTCGGGTCCAGTTTTCATGTTTTGCGCTCCCGGCCACGTTTGGGGTGGTATTGAGGGCGTCGGGTCCCATTTTCATGTTTTGCGCTCCCGGACTCATTTTCAACGGTATCGAGGGCGCCGGGTCGCGTTTCATTTTTTGCGCTCCCAGACTCATTTTCGACGGTACCGAGGATGTCGGGTCCCGTTTGCATGTTTTGCGCTCTCCCTGACATGTTTTCGACAGTACCGAGGGCGTCGGGTCCCGTTTTCATGTTTTGTGCTCCCGAGCCCATTTTGGGCGGTCTCGAGGGCATCAATTCAAGTTTTCATGTTTTGCACTCCCGGGCCCATTTTCGGTGAGATCGAGGGCGTCGGGTCATGTTTTCATGTTTTGCGCTCCCGGCCTCGTTTTGAGCGGTACCGAGGGAGTCAGGTCCCATTTTAATATTTTTTGCTCCTTGACTCATTTTCGACGGTACCGAGGGCGCCGGGTCCCATTTTCATGTTTTGTGCTCCTGAACTCATTTTGATTGATATCGAGGGCGTCGAGACCAGTTTGCATGTTTTGCGCTTTCGAACTCATTTTCGATAGTACCGAGGACGCATGGTCTCGTTTTCATGTTTTGCGCTCCCGGACTCCTTTTCGACGGTACCGAGGATGTCAGACCCCGTTTTCATGTTTTGCGCTCTCGGACTCCTTTTCGGCGGTACCGAGGGCCCCGAGAGTCCATTTTTCTTGTTTTGCGTTCCCGATGCATTTTCGACATTATCAAGGACGTCGAATCCCGTTAACATGTTTTGCGCTCCCAAACTCATTTTCCATGGTACATAGGGCGCTAGTTTCAATTTTCATGTTTTGCTCTCCCGGACTCGTTTTAGGCGGTATTGAGGGCGTCGGGACCCGTTTTCATGTTTTTCGCTCCTGGAATCTTTTTCGACGGAACCGAGTGCGTCGGGTTAGGTTTTCATGTTTTGCGCTCCCGACTCCTTTGGGGCAGTGCCAAGGGCGCAGATCCCGTTTTCATGTTTTGCGCTACCGGACTTATTTTCGGCGGTACTGAGGTCGTTGGGTCGCATTTTTTTGTTTTTCGCTCCCGAAATCATTATTGGCGGTAGCGAGGGCGCTGGGTCCCGTTTTCATATTTTGCGCTCCCGAACTCATTTTCATGTTTTACGTCGGGTACCGAGGACATTGGGTTAGGTTTTCATGCTTTGCGCTCCTAGACTCCTTTTCGACGGTATCGAGGACGTCGGGGCTCATTTACTTGTTTTGCGCTCCCAGACTAATTTTCGAAGGTACTGAGGGCGCGGTATCTCATTTTCATGTTTTGCGCTCCCAGACCCGTATTGGGCGGTATCGCGGGCGCCGGGTCCCGTTCTCATGTTTTGCGCTCCCGAACTCATTTTCGTCAGAACCGACGGCGTCGAGTCAGGTTTTCATATTTTGCGCTCCCGACCTTGTTTGGGGCTGTACCAAGGGCGCAGGGTCTTATTTTCATGTTTTGCGCTCCCGGACTCGTTTTCAGTAGTACCGAGGGCGCCGGGTCCCATTTTCTTGTTTTGCGATCTCGGACTAGTTTTCGATGATACCGAGGGTGTCGGGTGCTTTTTCTTATTTTGCGCTGCCGGACTCGTTTTCGACGGTACCGAGGACGTCAGGTCCCGTTTGCTTGTTCTACGCTCTCGAACTCATTTTTGGCGGGACCGAGGGCACCGGGTCCTGGTTTCATGTTTTGTGCTCCCGAGCCCATTTTGGCCGATCCCGATGGCGTCGGGTGCCGTTTTCATGTTTTGCGCTCCTAGACTCGTTTTCGACGGTATCGAGGGTGTCGGGTGTCGTTTTCATTCTTGCGTTATCGGACTCGTTTTGGTCGATACCGAGGGCGTCAGGTCCAGTTTTCATGTTTTATGCTTCCAGACCCGTTTTGGGCGGTATCGAGGGTGTCGGGTCGCGTATTTTATATTTTGCACTCTCAGAATCATTTAGGACTGTACCAAGGGCGCTGGGTTCCGTTTTCATTCTTTGCGCTCTCGGACCCATTTTGGGGCGGTACCGAGGGTGTCGGGTTCTGTTTTTATGTTTTGCGCTGCCGGCCTCATTTTTGACAGTTCCAAGGGCGTCGAGTCTTGTTTGCTTATTTTGCTCGCCCGGACTCATTTTCGATGGTGCCGAGGGCGTCAGGTCTTATTTTCATGTTTTACGTTCTCGGGTCCTGTTTTCATGTTTTGCACTCTATGGCTCGTTTTGGGCGGTACCGAGGGCCTCGGGTCACATTTTCATGTTTTGCGCTTTCGGACTCATTTTCGATGATGATACACCTTGTTGACTATTGATGAGACATAACAATATGATAGTTTTTGAGCTCATCATCTGATAAACTTGTCTCAATGTTAGACCAGCCAAGAGTTCTGAGTCTAATTTTGTGCACAAGTTAACCCTGAATCTGTGAATCGGCTAGGTGCTCAGGACTCATGATTTAGTGGTGATCAAATATGCTCACACAAAAGGGTGTGAAGTAACACAGTGATTTTTGCACAAGTAATGCAATATTCAGAATAGTCAGTCAAGACAAGAACATCTTGACGCCCGTCGAAGAATGACCAAGACTGTGACATCAGTATGAGCAAACATGTTAATTATAAAATAGAAGAACATCACGATGTCCAAAGAAGTGACATCATGATGACTCTGTGTCATGAACAAGCAATTCATGACCAATCAAGCTAGTAAGACTAAACTAATCTGTTGATAAGTTTATCTTCTAGTTCAGGGATTGAACTGATCTGTAGTAAGTCCATCTCCCGAGATTGTAGGATTGAATCGTTCTGTAGTAGATTCATCCTCAAAACAGTGAATTTGAACCGTTCTGTAGTAGGTTCTTTCACTGACACACGCCTCAACGTCAAACTGGCTCAGTGCTTCAGGTTTGACTTTGTGTGTAGTTGTGTTCCTAGGTTTATGAATCCGCTTAGTGCTTGAAATTAATGATCTAGAAGATCAGTGAGAAGAAATATGTGGGCCAAATCCACCCTTCTCCTGATTCACCAACCTCAAGATCAACCGGCTAAGTGCTTCGAGTTGTATTTTGTGTGATTGGTCGTTGACTAGTAAAGATTGAACCGTTCTGTAGTAGGTTCATCTTCTAGGTCAACTAAGGTCGAGTCGTTTTATAGTATACTCACCTTCCATCCTTCCGCAAAGGTCGATCTGATCTGTAATAAGATTGTCTCTCGGAGCGGTAAAGATTGAACTGATCTGTAGTAAGTTCTTCTTTTTCACCACCCTATCTCACTGGACTGACCTGTCAGTAAGTCCAGGGTGCTTCAGTGATCCCAATCACCGAAGCACGTGACCACTTGACCATGATTTAGCTATACTATTTGCTTCCCCCTTTCAAGATCCAGAGGTGCCTCGAGGTTAATAGCCCGGGGTAATTAACGGTGGGGGCTTGCGCCCATCGAAATCTATAAGTACTCACAATCACTAAAAAAACCCTAAATGTGCATTCCAATGAGTCTAAGACGGCGGGATTAACCGGCGTTAAACAAATGCACGCTTAGGAGAGATCTCCGTGTCCTTCCGCATCCCATCGCCACCAGCGGCGGTGCGGAGCGCACGAAAAAGGGTCGCACAATAATAATTTCGTGAAAATTAATATAATTACTCCTAATTGTGCCTATTAGAAGATTATCCAATTAATACTTCGATATGAACACTAAGTTTGCGCAAAACATAAGTAAGATACATTAAAAATAACCGTTTAAACTAGTTGATTGAATTTTTCAAAAAAAATTTGTCGCATAACTACATATAATTTTACGCAAAATAATACAATTACTCCTAAAAATGCCTATTATAAGATTATCTAATTAAAACTTCGATATGAATATTCTATGTCACTATTTTGGCGCAAAACATAAGTAAAATGTATTAAAAACAGTTGTTTAAACAAGTTGTCTGACATTTTTAAAAATTTTGGCCCCATAAATATACATAATTTCGTGCAAATTAACATAATTATTCCTAATTATGTCTATTATAAGATTGTTCAATTAACAATTTGATGTGAATATTCTATGACACTATTTTATCCCAAAACACAAGTAAGATGCATTAGAAACAGTTATTTAAAAAAGTTATTTGAGTATCTCAATATTTTTTGCCCCATAACTACACATAATTTGTTAAAAATTAATAAACCACTCCTAATTATGTCGATGAAAATATTATCTAATTAACACTTCCATATGAACATTCTACAACACTAATTTTGCACAAAACATAAGTAGTATGTTTTAAAAATAGCTGTTTAAACAGAGTTGTTTTGAGTTTTTTAAAAAATTTGGCCGCATAATTACACATAATTTCTTATGAATTAATATAATTACTCCTAAGCATTCCTATTATAAGATCTTCTAATTATAACATCGATATAAATTTTCTATAACGTTATTTTGGTGCAAAACATAAGTAAGATGCATTAAAAACGGCTGTTTAAACAACTAATTTGAGATCTTCAAACTTTTTTGTGCATAACTGCACATAATTTCTTATAAATTAATATAATTACTCCTAAATATGCCTATCGTAAGATTTTCCAATTAAAACTTGGATATTAATATTATACAACACTAATTTTGCACAAAATATAAGTAAGATGCATTAAAAAACTGCAGTTTAAATAAGTTGTATGATCATTCTAATTTTTTGGCCGCATAACTGCACACAATTTAATATAAATTTATATAGTTACTCCTAATAACATCTTTTATAAGATTTTTCAATTAAGATTTTGATATGAATATTCTACGATACTAATTTTTCACAAAATATAAGTAAGATTCATTAGAAACTGCTATTTAAAAAAGTTATTGAGTTCTCAACATTTTTGCCCCCAAAACTACTCATAATTTCATGGAAAATATATATACCTACTCCTAATTACACCTATTATAATATTTTTCAATTAAAACTTTGATATGATTATTCTACAACACTAATTTTACACAAAACATAAGTAAAATACGTTAAAAACTGTTGTTCAAACTTTTGGCCGCACAACAACACATAATTTCATGCAAATTAAAATAATTACACTTGATTATGCCTATTATAAGATTTTCCTATTAAAACATTGATATGTATATTCCGTGACGCTAATTTTGTGCAAAACATAAGTAAGATGCATTCAAAACTGCTGTTTAAACAAGTTGTTTGAGTTTTTCATAATTTTTGGCGCCATAACTACATATAATTTCGTGCAAATTAATACCGTTACTCCGAATCACGCCTATTATAAAATTGTCCAATTAAAACTTGGATATGAATATTCTATAAAGCTAATATTGCGCAAAACATAAGTAAGATGCATTAAAAACTGCTGTTTAATCAAGTTGTTCGGCTTTATGAAAGTTTTTTGCCGCATAACTACACATAATTTGTTGAAAATTAATATTATTACTCCTGATTATGCCTATTATAAGATTGTTCAATTAACTCTTCAAAATGAATATTTTGGGGCACTTTTCTTCCTCAAAAAAAGGTAAGAAGCATTAGAAACTGCTATTTAAAAAAGTTAAGTTTTTCAATATTTTTGGCCTCATAACTACACATAATTTCGTGGAAATTAATACAATTACTCCTAATTATTTCTATGAAAATATTAGTCAATTAACACTTCGATATGAAAACTCTACGACACTAATTTTGCACAAGACATAAGTAGGATGCATTAAAAACACCTGTTTAAACAAGTTGTTTGTGTTTTTCAAAAAAATTGGCCACATAAGTGCACATAATTTCATGCAAATTAGTATAATTACTCCTAATTATGCCTATTATAAGATTTTCCAATTAACACTTCGATATGAATATCCGACGACACTAATTTTTCATAAAACATAAGTAAGATATATTAGAAACTGCTGTTTAAACAAGTTGTTTCAGATTTTTAACATTTTTTGACTCATAACTACATATAATTTCGTGAAAATTAATTTAATTACTCCTAATTATACCTATTAGAAGATTATCCAATTAACACCTCGATATGAACATTGTACAACACAAATTTTGCACAAAACATAAATAAGATGCATTAAAAACGGTTGTTTAAACAAGCTGTTTGAGTTTTTGAAAATTGTTGGCCGCATAATTATAAATAATTTCATGAAAATTAATAAAATTACTTCTAATTATGCCTATCATATGACTGTCCAATAAAAACCTAGATATGAATATTTAATGACGCTAATTTTGCACAACATATAAGTAAGATCCATTAGAAACTGTTTTTCAAGATTTTCAACATTTTTTGCATCAAAACTACACATAATTTCGAGCGAACTAATATAATTCCTCCTAACTATGTCTATTATGAGATTGTCAAATTAACACTTCGATGTGAATATCATAGGACGCTAATTTTTCATAAGACATGAGTAAGATACATTAGAAATTGCGGTTTAAACAAGTAGTTTAAGATTTCTAACATTTATTGCCTCATAACGACACTTAATTTCGTAAAAATTAATATAATTACTCCTAATTATGTCTATTAGAAGATTATCCAAATAACATTTCCATTTGAAAATTCTACGACACGAATTTTCATAAAAAATAAGTAAGATGCATTAAAAATAGCTGTTGTTTGAGTTTTTTTTTTTAATTTTTGGCTGCATAAGTGCACATAATTTCACGCAAATTAATATAATTACTCTTAATTTTGCCTATTAAATGATTGTCCAATTAACACTCCAATATGAATATCCTATAACAGTAATTATTCATAAAACATAAATAAGATACACTTGGAACTGTTGTTTAAACAAGTTATTTAAGATTTTCAGAAATTATTGACTCATAACTAAATAATAATCTCGTGAAAATTAATATAATTACTCCTAATTGTGCCTATTAGAAGATTATCCAATTAATACTTCGATATGAACACTAAGTTTGTGCAAAACATAAGTAAGATGCATTAAAAACAACAGTTTAAACTAGTTGATTGAGTTTTTCAAACTTTTGGCAGCACAACAACACATAATTTCATGCAAATTAAAATAATTACACTTGGTTATGCCTATTATAAGATTTTCCTATTAAAACATTGATATGTATATTCCGTGACGCTAATTTTGTGCAAAACATAAGTAAGATGCACTCAAAACTGCTGTTTAAACAAGTTGTTTGAGTTTTTCATAATTTTTGGCGCCATAACTACATATAATTTCGTGCAAATTAATACCGTTACTCCGAATCACGCCTATTATAAAATTGTCCAATTAAAACTTGGATATGAATATTCTATAAAGCTAATATTGCGCAAAACATAAGTAAGATGCATTAAAAACTGCTGTTTAATCAAGTTGTTCGGCTTTATGAAAGTTTTTTGCCGCATAACTACACATAATTTGTTGAAAATTAATATTATTACTCCTGATTATGCCTATTATAAGATTGTTCAATTAACTCTTCAAAATGAATATTTTGGGGCACTTTTCTTCCTCAAAAAAAGGTAAGAAGCATTAGAAACTGCTATTTAAAAAAGTTAAGTTTTTCAATATTTTTGGCCTCATAACTACACATAATTTCATGGAAATTAATACAATTACTCCTAATTATTCCTATGAAAATATTAGTCAATTAACACTTCGATATGAAAACTCTACGACACTTAAAAACACCTGTTTAAAAAAGTTGTTTGTGTTTTTCAAAAAATTTGGCCACATAAGTGCACATAATTTCATGCAAATTAGTATAATTACTCCTAATTATGCCTATTATAAGATTTTCCAATTAACACTTCGATATGAATATCCGACGACACTAATTTTTCATAAAACATAAGTAAGATATATTAGAAACTGCTGTTTAAACAAGTTGTTTCAGATTTTTAACATTTTTTGACTCATAACTACATATAATTTCGTGAAAATTAATTTAATTACTCCTAATTATACCTATTAGAAGATTATCCAATTAACACCTCGATATGAACATTGTACAACACAAATTTTGCACAAAACATAAATAAGATGCATTAAAAACTGTTGTTTAAACAAGCTGTTTGAGTTTTTGAAAATTGTTGGCCGCATAATTATAAATAATTTCATGAAAATTAATAAAATTACTTCTAATTATGCCTATCATATGACTGTCCAATAAAAACCTAGATATGAATATTTAATGACGCTAATTTTGCACAACATATAAGTAAGATCCATTAGAAACTGTTTGTCAAGATTTTCAACATTTTTTGCTTCAAAACTACACATAATTTCGAGCGAACTAATATAATTCCTCCTAACTATGTCTATTATGAGATTGTCAAATTAACACTTCGATGTGAATATCATAGGACGCTAATTTTTCATAAGACATGAGTAAGATACATTAGAAATTGCGGTTTAAACAAGTAGTTTAAGATTTCTAACATTTTTTGCCTCATAACGACACTTAATTTCGTAAAAATTAATATAATTACTCCTAATTATGTCTATTAGAAGATTATCCAAATAACATTTCCATTTGAAAATTCTACGACACGAATTTTCATAAAAAATAAGTAAGATCCATTAAAAATAGCTGTTGTTTGAGTTTTTTTTTTTAATTTTTGGCTGCATAAGTGCACATAATTTCACGCAAATTAATATAATTACTCTTAATTTTGCCTATTAAATATTTGTCCAATTAACACTCCAATATGAATATCCTATAACAGTAATTATTCATAAAACATAAATAAGATACACTTGGAACTGCTGTTTAAACAAGTTATTTAAGATTTTCAGAAATTATTGACTCATAACTAAATAATAATCTCGTGAAAATTAATATAATTACTCCTAATTGTGCCTATTAGAAGATTATCCAATTAATACTTCGATATGAACACTAAGTTTGTGCAAAACATAAGTAAGATGCATTAAAAACAACAGTTTAAACTAGTTGATTGAGTTTTTCAAACTTTTGGCCGCACAACAACACATAATTTCATGCAAATTAAAATAATTACACTTGGTTATGCCTATTATAAGATTTTCCTATTAAAACATTGATATGTATATTCCGTGACGCTAATTTTGTGCAAAACATAAGTAAGATGCATTCAAAACTGCTGTTTAAACAAGTTGTTTGAGTTTTTCATAATTTTTGGCGCCATAACTACATATAATTTCGTGCAAATTAATACCGTTACTCCGAATCACGCCTATTATAAAATTGTCCAATTAAAACTTGGATATGAATATTCTATAAAGCTAATATTGCGCAAAACATAAGTAAGATGCATTAAAAACTGCTGTTTAAATAAGTTGTTCGGCTTTATGAAAGTTTTTTGCCGCATAACTACACATAATTTGTTGAAAATTAATATTATTACTCCTGATTATGCCTATTATAAGATTGTTCAATTAACTCTTCAAAATGAATATTTTGGGGCACTTTTCTTCCTCAAAAAAAGGTAAGAAGCATTAGAAACTGCTATTTAAAAAAGTTAAGTTTTTC
Organism: Schoenoplectus triqueter; assembly: GCA_964058805.1. Classification (NCBI taxonomy): domain Eukaryota; kingdom Viridiplantae; phylum Streptophyta; class Magnoliopsida; order Poales; family Cyperaceae; genus Schoenoplectus; species Schoenoplectus triqueter. Next base: position 17,584 of record CAXKVV010000389.1, read on the forward strand.
AATATTTTTGGCCTCATAACTACACATAATTTCGTGGAAATTAATACAATTACTCCTAATTATTCCTATGAAAATATTAGTCAATTAACACTTCGATATGAAAACTCTACGACACTTAAAAACACCTGTTTAAAAAAGTTGTTTGTGTTTTTCAAAAAATTTGGCCACATAAGTGCACATAATTTCATGCAAATTAGTATAATTACTCCTAATTATGCCTATTATAAGATTTTCCAATTAACACTTCGATATGAATATCCGACGACACTATTTTTTCATAAAACATAAGTAAGATATATTAGAAACTGCTGTTTAAACAAGTTGTTTCAGATTTTTAACATTTTTTGACTCATAACTACATATAATTTCGTGAAAATTAATTTAATTACTCCTAATTATACCTATTAGAAGATTATCCAATTAACACCTCGATATGAACATTGTACAACACAAATTTTGCACAAAACATAAATAAGATGCATTAAAAACTGTTGTTTAAACAAGCTGTTTGAGTTTTTGAAAATTGTTGGCCGCATAATTATAAATAATTTCATGAAAATTAATAAAATTACTTCTAATTATGCCTATCATATGACTGTCCAATAAAAACCTAGATATGAATATTTAATGACGCTAATTTTGCACAACATATAAGTAAGATCCATTAGAAACTGTTTGTCAAGATTTTCAACATTTTTTGCATCAAAACTACACATAATTTCGAGCGAACTAATATAATTCCTCCTAACTATGTCTATTATGAGATTGTCAAATTAACACTTCGATGTGAATATCATAGGACGCTAATTTTTCATAAGACATGAGTAAGATACATTAGAAATTGCGGTTTAAACAAGTAGTTTAAGATTTCTAACATTTTTTGCCTCATAACGACACTTAATTTCGTAAAAATTAATATAATTACTCCTAATTATGTCTATTAGAAGATTATCCAAATAACATTTCCATTTGAAAATTCTACGACACGAATTTTCATAAAAAATAAGTAAGATCCATTAAAAATAGCTGTTGTTTGAGTTTTTTTTTTTTAATTTTTGGCTGCATAAGTGCACATAATTTCACGCAAATTAATATAATTACTCTTAATTTTGCCTATTAAATGATTGTCCAATTAACACTCCAATATGAATATCCTATAACAGTAATTATTCATAAAGCATAAATAAGATACACTTGGAACTGTTGTTTAAACAAGTTATTTAAGATTTTCAGAAATTATTGACTCATAACTAAATAATAATCTCGTGAAAATTAATATAATTACTCCTAATTGTGCCTATTAGAAGATTATCCAATTAATACTTCGATATGAACACTAAGTTTGTGCAAAACATAAGTAAGATGCATTAAAAACAACAGTTTAAACTAGTTGATTGAGTTTTACAAACTTTTGGCCGCACAACAACACATAATTTCATGCAAATTAAAATAATTACACTTGGTTATGCCTATTATAAGATTTTCCTATTAAAACATTGATATGTATATTCCGTGACGCTAATTTTGTGCAAAACATAAGTAAGATGCACTCAAAACTGCTGTTTAAACAAGTTGTTTGAGTTTTTCATAATTTTTGGCGCCATAACTACATATAATTTCGTGCAAATTAATACCGTTACTCCGAATCACGCCTATTATAAAATTGTCCAATTAAAACTTGGATATGAATATTCTATAAAGCTAATATTGCGCAAAACATAAGTAAGATGCATTAAAAATTGCTGTTTAATCAAGTTGTTCGGCTTTATGAAAGTTTTTTGCCGCATAACTACACATAATTTGTTGAAAATTAATATTATTACTCCTGATTATGCCTATTATAAGATTGTTCAATTAACTCTTCAAAATGAATATTTTGGGGCACTTTTCTTCCTCAAAAAAAGGTAAGAAGCATTACAAACTGCTATTTAAAAAAGTTAAGTTTTTCAATATTTTTGGCCTCATAACTACACATAATTTCGTGGAAATTAATACAATTACTCCTAATTATTCCTATGAAAATATTAGTCAATTAACACTTCGATATGAAAACTCTACGACACTAATTTTGCACAAGACATAAGTAGGATGCATTAAAAACACCTGTTTAAACAAGTTGTTTGTGTTTTTTAAAAAATTTGGCCACATAAGTGCACATAATTTCATGCAAATTAGTATAATTACTCCTAATTATGCCTATTATAAGATTTTCCAATTAACACTTCGATATGAATATCCGACGACCCTAATTTTTCATAAAACATAAGTAAGATATATTAGAAACTGCTGCTTAAACAAGTTGTTTCAGATTTTTAACATTTTTTGACTCATAATTACATATAATTTCGTGAAAATTAATTTAATTACTCCTAATTATACCTATTAGAAGATTATCCAATTAACACCTCGATATGAACATTGTACAACACAAATTTTGCACAAAACATAAATAAGATGCATTAAAAACTGTTGTTTAAACAAGCTGTTTGAGTTTTTGAAAATTGTTGGCCGCATAATTATAAATAATTTCATGAAAATTAATAAAATTACTTCTAATTATGCCTATCATATGACAGTCCAATAAAAACCTAGATATGAATATTTAATGACGCTAATTTTGCACAACATATAAGTAAGATCCATTAGAAACTGTTTGTCAAGATTTTCAACATTTTTTGCATCAAAACTACACATAATTTCGAGCGAACTAATATAATTCCTCCTAACTATGTCTATTATGAGATTGTCAAATTAACACTTCGATGTGAATATCATAGGACGCTAATTTTTCATAAGACATGAGTAAGATACATTAGAAATTGCGGTTTAAACAAGTAGTTTAAGATTTCTAACATTTTTTGCCTCATAACGACACTTAATTTCGTAAAAATTAATATAATTACTCCCAATTATGTCTATTAGAAGATTATCCAAATAACATTTCCATTTGAAAATTCTACGACACGAATTTTCATAAAAAATAAGTAAGATGCATTAAAAATAGCTGTTGTTTGAGTTTTTTTTTTTTTAATTTTTGGCTGCATAAGTGCACATAATTTCACGCAAATTAATATAATCACTCTTAATTTTGCCTATTAAATGATTGTCCAATTAACACTCCAATATGAATATCCTATAACAGTAATTATTCATAAAACATAAATAAGATACACTTGGAACTGCTGTTTAAACAAGTTATTTAAGATTTTCAGAAATTATTGACTCATAACTAAATAATAATCTCGTGAAAATTAATATAATTACTCCTAATTGTGCCTATTAGAAGATTATCCAATTAATACTTCGATATGAACACCAAGTTTGTGCAAAACATAAGTAAGATGCATTAAAAACAACAGTTTAAACTAGTTGATTGAGTTTTTCAAACTTTTGGCCGCACAACAACACATAATTTCATGCAAATTAAAATAATTACACTTGGTTATGCCTATTATAAGATTTTCCTATAAAAACATTGATATGTATATTCCGTGACGCTAATTTTGTGCAAAACATAAGTAAGATGCATTCAAAACTGCTGTTTAAACAAGTTGTTTGAGTTTTTCATAATTTTTGGCGCCATAACTACATATAATTTCGTGCAAATTAATACCGTTACTCCGAATCACGCCTATTATAAAATTGTCCAATTAAAACTTGGATATGAATATTCTATAAAGCTAATATTGCGCAAAACATAAGTAAGATGCATTAAAAACTGCTGTTTAATCAAGTTGTTCGGCTTTATGAAAGTTTTTTGCCGCATAACTACACATAATTTGTTGAAAATTAATATTATTACTCCTGATTATGCCTATTATAAGATTGTTCAATTAACTCTTCAAAATGAATATTTTGGGGCACTTTTCTTCCTCAAAAAAAGGTAAGAAGCATTACAAACTGCTATTTAAAAAAGTTAAGTTTTTCAATATTTTTGGCCTCATAACTACACATAATTTCGTGGAAATTAATACAATTACTCCTAATTATTCCTATGAAAATATTAGTCAATTAACACTTCGATATGAAAACTCTACGACACTAATTTTGCACAAGACATAAGTAGGATGCATTAAAAACACCTGTTTAAACAAGTTGTTTGTGTTTTTCAAAAAATTTGGCCACATAAGTGCACATAATTTCATGCAAATTAGTATAATTACTCCTAATTATGCCTATTATAAGATTTTCCAATTAACACTTCGATATGAATATCCGACGACCCTAATTTTTCATAAAACATAAGTAAGATATATTAGAAACTGCTGTTTAAACAAGTTGTTTCAGATTTTTAACATTTTTTGACTCATAACTACATATAATTTCGTGAAAATTAATTTAATTACTCCTAATAATACCTATTAGAAGATTATCCAATTAACACCTCGATATGAACATTGTACAACACAAATTTTGCACAAAACATAAATAAGATGCATTAAAAACTGTTGTTTAAACAAGCTGTTTGAGTTTTTGAAAATTGTTGGCCGCATAATTATAAATAATTTCATGAAAATTAATAAAATTACTTCTAATTATGCCTATCATATGACTGTCCAATAAAAACCTAGATATGAATATTTAATGACGCTAATTTTGCACAACATATAAGTAAGATCCATTAGAAACTGTTTGTCAAGATTTTCAACATTTTTTGCATCAAAACTACACATAATTTCGAGCGAACTAATATAATTCCTCCTAACTATGTCTATTATGAGATTGTCAAATTAACACTTCGATGTGAATATCATAGGACGCTAATTTTTCATAAGACATGAGTAAGATACATTAGAAATTGCGGTTTAAACAAGTAGTTTAAGATTTCTAACATTTTTTGCCTCATAACGACACTTAATTTCGTAAAAATTAATATAATTACTCCCAATTATGTCTATTAGAAGATTATCCAAATAACATTTCCATTTGAAAATTCTACGACACGAATTTTCATAAAAAATAAGTAAGATGCATTAAAAATAGCTGTTGTTTGAGTTTTTTTTTTTTTAATTTTTGGCTGCATAAGTGCACATAATTTCACGCAAATTAATATAATCACTCTTAATTTTGCCTATTAAATGATTGTCCAATTAACACTCCAATATGAATATCCTATAACAGTAATTATTCATAAAACATAAATAAGATACACTTGGAACTGCTGTTTAAACAAGTTATTTAAGATTTTCAGAAATTATTGACTCATAACTAAATAATAATCTCGTGAAAATTAATATAATTACTCCTAATTGTGCCTATTAGAAGATTATCCAATTAATACTTCGATATGAACACCAAGTTTGTGCAAAACATAAGTAAGATGCATTAAAAACAACAGTTTAAACTAGTTGATTGAGTTTTTCAAACTTTTGGCCGCACAACAACACATAATTTCATGCAAATTAAAATAATTACACTTGGTTATGCCTATTATAAGATTTTCCTATAAAAACATTGATATGTATATTCCGTGACGCTAATTTTGTGCAAAACATAAGTAAGATGCATTCAAAACTGCTGTTTAAACAAGTTGTTTGAGTTTTTCATAATTTTTGGCGCCATAACTACATATAATTTCGTGCAAATTAATACCGTTACTCCGAATCACGCCTATTATAAAATTGTCCAATTAAAACTTGGATATGAATATTCTATAAAGCTAATATTGCGCAAAACATAAGTAAGATGCATTAAAAACTGCTGTTTAATCAAGTTGTTCGGCTTTATGAAAGTTTTTTGCCGCATAACTACACATAATTTGTTGAAAATTAATATTATTACTCCTGATTATGCCTATTATAAGATTGTTCAATTAACTCTTCAAAATGAATATTTTGGGGCACTTTTCTTCCTCAAAAAAAGGTAAGAAGCATTAGAAACTGCTATTTAAAAAAGTTAAGTTTTTCAATATTTTTGGCCTCATAACTACACATAATTTCGTGGAAATTAATACAATTACTCCTAATTATTCCTATGAAAATATTAGTCAATTAACACTTCGATATGAAAACTCTACGACACTAATTTTGCACAAGACATAAGTAGGATGCATTAAAAACACCTGTTTAAACAAGTTGTTTGTGTTTTTCAAAAACTTTGGCCACATAAGTGCACATAATTTCATGCAAATTAGTATAATTACTCCTAATTATGCCTATTATAAGATTTTCCAATTAACACTTCGATATGAATATCCGACGACCCTAATTTTTCATAAAACATAAGTAAGATATATTAGAAACTGCTGTTTAAACAAGTTGTTTCAGATTTTTAACATTTTTTGACTCATAACTACATATAATTTCGTGAAAATTAATTTAATTACTCCTAATAATACCTATTAGAAGATTATCCAATTAACACCTCGATATGAACATTGTACAACACAAATTTTGCACAAAACATAAATAAGATGCATTAAAAACTGTTGTTTAAACAAGCTGTTTGAGTTTTTGAAAATTGTTGGCCGCATAATTATAAATAATTTCATGAAAATTAATAAAATTACTTCTAATTATGCCTATCATATGACTGTCCAATAAAAACCTAGATATGAATATTTAATGACGCTAATTTTGCACAACATATAAGTAAGATCCATTAGAAACTGTTTGTCAAGATTTTCAACATTTTTTGCATCAAAACTACACATAATTTCGAGCGAACTAATATAATTCCTCCTAACTATGTCTATTATGAGATTGTCAAATTAACACTTCGATGTGAATATCATAGGACGCTAATTTTTCATAAGACATGAGTAAGATACATTAGAAATTGCGGTTTAAACAAGTAGTTTAAGATTTCTAACATTTTTTGCCTCATAACGACACTTAATTTCGTAAAAATTAATATAATTACTCCCAATTATGTCTATTAGAAGATTATCCAAATAACATTTCCATTTGAAAATTCTACGACACGAATTTTCATAAAAAATAAGTAAGATGCATTAAAAATAGCTGTTGTTTGAGTTTTTTTTTTTTAAATTTTTGGCTGCATAAGTGCACATAATTTCACGCAAATTAATATAATCACTCTTAATTTTGCCTATTAAATGATTGTCCAATTAACACTCCAATATGAATATCCTATAACAGTAATTATTCATAAAACATAAATAAGATACACTTGGAACTGCTGTTTAAACAAGTTATTTAAGATTTTCAGAAATTATTGACTCATAACTAAATAATAATCTCGTGAAAATTAATATAATTACTCCTAATTGTGCCTATTAGAAGATTATCCAATTAATACTTCGATATGAACACCAAGTTTGTGCAAAACATAAGTAAGATGCATTAAAAACAACAGTTTAAACTAGTTGATTGAGTTTTTCAAACTTTTGGCCGCACAACAACACATAATTTCATGCAAATTAAAATAATTACACTTGGTTATGCCTATTATAAGATTTTCCTATAAAAACATTGATATGTATATTCCGTGACGCTAATTTTGTGCAAAACATAAGTAAGATGCATTCAAAACTGCTGTTTAAACAAGTTGTTTGAGTTTTTCATAATTTTTGGCGCCATAACTACATATAATTTCGTGCAAATTAATACCGTTACTCCGAATCACGCCTATTATAAAATTGTCCAATTAAAACTTGGATATGAATATTCTATAAAGCTAATATTGCGCAAAACATAAGTAAGATGCATTAAAAACTGCTGTTTAATCAAGTTGTTCGGCTTTATGAAAGTTTTTTGCCGCATAACTACACATAATTTGTTGAAAATTAATATTATTACTCCTGATTATGCCTATTATAAGATTGTTCAATTAACTCTTCAAAATGAATATTTTGGGGCACTTTTCTTCCTCAAAAAAAGGTAAGAAGCATTAGAAACTGCTATTTAAAAAAGTTAAGTTTTTCAATATTTTTGGCCTCATAACTACACATAATTTCGTGGAAATTAATACAATTACTCCTAATTATTCCTATGAAAATATTAGTCAATTAACACTTCGATATGAAAACTCTACGACACTAATTTTGCACAAGACATAAGTAGGATGCATTAAAAACACCTGTTTAAACAAGTTGTTTGTGTTTTTCAAAAACTTTGGCCACATAAGTGCACATAATTTCATGCAAATTAGTATAATTACTCCTAATTATGCCTATTATAAGATTTTCCAATTAACACTTCGATATGAATATCCGACGACCCTAATTTTTCATAAAACATAAGTAAGATATATTAGAAACTGCTGTTTAAACAAGTTGTTTCAGATTTTTAACATTTTTTGACTCATAACTACATATAATTTCGTGAAAATTAATTTAATTACTCCTAATAATACCTATTAGAAGATTATCCAATTAACACCTCGATATGAACATTGTACAACACAAATTTTGCACAAAACATAAATAAGATGCATTAAAAACTGTTGTTTAAACAAGCTGTTTGAGTTTTTGAAAATTGTTGGCCGCATAATTATAAATAATTTCATGAAAATTAATAAAATTACTTCTAATTATGCCTATCATATGACTGTCCAATAAAAACCTAGATATGAATATTTAATGACGCTAATTTTGCACAACATATAAGTAAGATCCATTAGAAACTGTTTGTCAAGATTTTCAACATTTTTTGCATCAAAACTACACATAATTTCGAGCGAACTAATATAATTCCTCCTAACTATGTCTATTATGAGATTGTCAAATTAACACTTCGATGTGAATATCATAGGACGCTAATTTTTCATAAGACATGAGTAAGATACATTAGAAATTGCGGTTTAAACAAGTAGTTTAAGATTTCTAACATTTTTTGCCTCATAACGACACTTAATTTCGTAAAAATTAATATAATTACTCCCAATTATGTCTATTAGAAGATTATCCAAATAACATTTCCATTTGAAAATTCTACGACACGAACTTTCATAAAAAATAAGTAAGATGCATTAAAAATAGCTGTTGTTTGAGTTTTTTTTTTTTAAATTTTTGGCTGCATAAGTGCACATAATTTCACGCAAATTAATATAATCACTCTTAATTTTGCCTATTAAATGATTGTCCAATTAACACTCCAATATGAATATCCTATAACAGTAATTATTCATAAAACATAAATAAGATACACTTGGAACTGCTGTTTAAACAAGTTATTTAAGATTTTCAGAAATTATTGACTCATAACTAAATAATAATCTCGTGAAAATTAATATAATTACTCCTAATTGTGCCTATTAGAAGATTATCCAATTAATACTTCGATATGAACACCAAGTTTGTGCAAAACATAAGTAAGATGCATTAAAAACAACAGTTTAAACTAGTTGATTGAGTTTTTCAAACTTTTGGCCGCACAACAACACATAATTTCATGCAAATTAAAATAATTACACTTGGTTATGCCTATTATAAGATTTTCCTATTAAAACATTGATATGTATATTCCGTGACGCTAATTTTGTGCAAAACATAAGTAAGATGCATTCAAAACTGCTGTTTAAACAAGTTGTTTGATTTTTTCATAATTTTTGGCGCCATAACTACATATAATTTCGTGCAAATTAATACCGTTACTCCGAATCACGCCTATTATAAAATTGTCGAATTAAAACTTGGATATGAATATTCTATAAAGCTAATATTGGGCAAAACATAAGTAAGATGCATTAAAAACTGCTGTTTAATCAAGTTGTTCGGCTTTATGAAAGTTTTTTGCCGCATAACTACACATAATTTGTTGAAAATTAATATTATTACTCCTGATTATGCCTATTATAAGATTGTTCAATTAACTCTTCAAAATGAATATTTTGGGGCACTTTTCTTCCTCAAAAAAAGGTAAGAAGCATTAGAAACTGCTATTTAAAAAAGTTAAGTTTTTCAATATTTTTGGCCTCATAACTACACATAATTTCGTGGAAATTAATACAATTACTCCTAATTATTCCTATGAAAATATTAGTCAATTAACACTTCGATATGAAAACTCTACGACACTAATTTTGCACAAGACATAAGTAGGATGCATTAAAAACACCTGTTTAAACAAGTTGTTTGTGTTTTTCAAAAAATTTGGCCACATAAGTGCACATAATTTCATGCAAATTAGTATAATTACTCCTAATTATGCCTATTATAAGATTTTCCAATTAACACTTCGATATGAATATCCGACGACACTAATTTTTCATAAAACATAAGTAAGATATATTAGAAACTGCTGTTTAAACAAGTTGTTTCAGATTTTTAACATTTTTTGACTCATAACTACATATAATTTCGTGAAAATTAATTTAATTACTCCTAATTATACCTATTAGAAGATTATCCAATTAACACCTCGATATGAACATTGTACAACACAAATTTTGCACAAAACATAAATAAGATGCATTAAAAACTGTTGTTTAAACAAGCTGTTTGAGTTTTTGAAAATTGTTGGCCGCATAATTATAAATAATTTCATGAAAAAATTAATAAAATTACTTCTAATTATGCCTATCATATGACTGTCCAATAAAAACCTAGATATGAATATTTAATGACGCTAATTTTGCACAAAATATAAGTAAGATCCATTAGAAACTGTTTGTCAAGATTTTCAACATTTTTTGCATCAAAACTACACATAATTTCGAGCGAACTAATATAATTCCTCCTAACTATGTCTATTATGAGATTGTCAAATTAACACTTCGATGTGAATATCATAGGACGCTAATTTTTCATAAGACATGAGTAAGATACATTAGAAATTGCGGTTTAAACAAGTAGTTTAAGATTTCTAACATTTTTTGCCTCATAACGACACTTAATTTCGTAAAAATTAATATAATTACTCCCAATTATGTCTATTAGAAGATTATCCAAATAACATTTCCATTTGAAAATTCTACGACACGAACTTTCATAAAAAATAAGTAAGATGCATTAAAAATAGCTGTTGTTTGAGTTTTTTTTTTTTTAATTTTTGGCTGCATAAGTGCACATAATTTCACGCAAATTAATATAATCACTCTTAATTTTGCCTATTAAATGATTGTCCAATTAACACTCCAATATGAATATACTATAACAGTAATTATTCATAAAACATAAATAAGATACACTTGGAACTGCTGTTTAAACAAGTTATTTAAGATTTTCAGAAATTATTGACTCATAACTAAATAATAATCTCGTGAAAATTAATATAATTACTCCTAATTGTGCCTATTAGAAGATTATCCAATTAATACTTCGATATGAACACCAAGTTTGTGCAAAACATAAGTAAGATGCATTAAAAACAACAGTTTAAACTAGTTGATTGAGTTTTTCAAACTTTTGGCCGCACAACAACACATAATTTCATGCAAATTAAAATAATTACACTTGGTTATGCCTATTATAAGATTTTCCTATTAAAACATTGATATGTATATTCCGTGACGCTAATTTTGTGCAAAACATAAGTAAGATGCATTCAAAACTGCTGTTTAAACAAGTTGTTTGATTTTTTCATAATTTTTGGCGCCATAACTACATATAATTTCGTGCAAATTAATACCGTTACTCCGAATCACGCCTATTATAAAATTGTCGAATTAAAACTTGGATATGAATATTCTATAAAGCTAATATTGGGCAAAACATAAGTAAGATGCATTAAAAACTGCTGTTTAATCAAGTTGTTCGGCTTTATGAAAGTTTTTTGCCGCATAACTACACATAATTTGTTGAAAATTAATATTATTACTCCTGATTATGCCTATTATAAGATTGTTCAATTAACTCTTCAAAATGAATATTTTGGGGCACTTTTCTTCCTCAAAAAAAGGTAAGAAGCATTAGAAACTGCTATTTAAAAAAGTTAAGTTTTTCAATATTTTTGGCCTCATAACTACACATAATTTCGTGGAAATTAATACAATTACTCCTAATTATTCCTATGAAAATATTAGTCAATTAACACTTCGATATGAAAACTCTACGACACTAATTTTGCACAAGACATAAGTAGGATGCATTAAAAACACCTGTTTAAACAAGTTGTTTGTGTTTTTCAAAAAATTTGGCCACATAAGTGCACATAATTTCATGCAAATTAGTATAATTACTCCTAATTATGCCTATTATAAGATTTTCCAATTAACACTTCGATATGAATATCCGACGACACTAATTTTTCATAAAACATAAGTAAGATATATTAGAAACTGCTGTTTAAACAAGTTGTTTCAGATTTTTAACATTTTTTGACTCATAACTACATATAATTTCGTGAAAATTAATTTAATTACTCCTAATTATACCTATTAGAAGATTATCCAATTAACACCTCGATATGAACATTGTACAACACAAATTTTGCACAAAACATAAATAAGATGCATTAAAAACTGTTGTTTAAACAAGCTGTTTGAGTTTTTGAAAATTGTTGGCCGCATAATTATAAATAATTTCATGAAAAAATTAATAAAATTACTTCTAATTATGCCTATCATATGACTGTCCAATAAAAACCTAGATATGAATATTTAATGACGCTAATTTTGCACAAAATATAAGTAAGATCCATTAGAAACTGTTTGTCAAGATTTTCAACATTTTTTGCATCAAAACTACACATAATTTCGAGCGAACTAATATAATTCCTCCTAACTATGTCTATTATGAGATTGTCAAATTAACACTTCGATGTGAATATCATAGGACGCTAATTTTTCATAAGACATGAGTAAGATACATTAGAAATTGCGGTTTAAACAAGTAGTTTAAGATTTCTAACATTTTTTGCCTCATAACGACACTTAATTTCGTAAAAATTAATATAATTACTCCCAATTATGTCTATTAGAAGATTATCCAAATAACATTTCCATTTGAAAATTCTACGACACGAATTTTCATAAAAAATAAGTAAGATGCATTAAAAATAGCTGTTGTTTGAGTTTTTTTTTTTTTAATTTTTGGCTGCATAAGTGCACATAATTTCACGCAAATTAATATAATCACTCTTAATTTTGCCTATTAAATGATTGTCCAATTAACACTCCAATATGAATATCCTATAACAGTAATTATTCATAAAACATAAATAAGATACACTTGGAACTGCTGTTTAAACAAGTTATTTAAGATTTTCAGAAATTATTGACTCATAACTAAATAATAATCTCGTGAAAATTAATATAATTACTCCTAATTGTGCCTATTAGAAGATTATCCAATTAATACTTCGATATGAACACCAAGTTTGTGCAAAACATAAGTAAGATGCATTAAAAACAACAGTTTAAACTAGTTGATTGAGTTTTTCAAACTTTTGGCCGCACAACAACACATAATTTCATGCAAATTAAAATAATTACACTTGGTTATGCCTATTATAAGATTTTCCTATTAAAACATTGATATGTATATTCCGTGACGCTAATTTTGTGCAAAACATAAGTAAGATGCATTCAAAACTGCTGTTTAAACAAGTTGTTTGATTTTTTCATAATTTTTGGCGCCATAACTACATATAATTTCGTGCAAATTAATACCGTTACTCCGAATCACGCCTATTATAAAATTGTCGAATTAAAACTTGGATATGAATATTCTATAAAGCTAATATTGGGCAAAACATAAGTAAGATGCATTAAAAACTGCTGTTTAATCAAGTTGTTCGGCTTTATGAAAGTTTTTTGCCGCATAACTACACATAATTTGTTGAAAATTAATATTATTACTCCTGATTATGCCTATTATAAGATTGTTCAATTAACTCTTCAAAATGAATATTTTGGGGCACTTTTCTTCCTCAAAAAAAGGTAAGAAGCATTAGAAACTGCTATTTAAAAAAGTTAAGTTTTTCAATATTTTTGGCCTCATAACTACACATAATTTCGTGGAAATTAATACAATTACTCCTAATTATTCCTATGAAAATATTAGTCAATTAACACTTCGATATGAAAACTCTACGACACTAATTTTGCACAAGACATAAGTAGGATGCATTAAAAACACCTGTTTAAACAAGTTGTTTGTGTTTTTCAAAAAATTTGGCCACATAAGTGCACATAATTTCATGCAAATTAGTATAATTACTCCTAATTATGCCTATTATAAGATTTTCCAATTAACACTTCGATATGAATATCCGACGACACTAATTTTTCATAAAACATAAGTAAGATATATTAGAAACTGCTGTTTAAACAAGTTGTTTCAGATTTTTAACATTTTTTGACTCATAACTACATATAATTTCGTGAAAATTAATTTAATTACTCCTAATTATACCTATTAGAAGATTATCCAATTAACACCTCGATATGAACATTGTACAACACAAATTTTGCACAAAACATAAATAAGATGCATTAAAAACTGTTGTTTAAACAAGCTGTTTGAGTTTTTGAAAATTGTTGGCCGCATAATTATAAATAATTTCATGAAAAAATTAATAAAATTACTTCTAATTATGCCTATCATATGACTGTCCAATAAAAACCTAGATATGAATATTTAATGACGCTAATTTTGCACAAAATATAAGTAAGATCCATTAGAAACTGTTTGTCAAGATTTTCAACATTTTTTGCATCAAAACTACACATAATTTCGAGCGAACTAATATAATTCCTCCTAACTATGTCTATTATGAGATTGTCAAATTAACACTTCGATGTGAATATCATAGGACGCTAATTTTTCATAAGACATGAGTAAGATACATTAGAAATTGCGGTTTAAACAAGTAGTTTAAGATTTCTAACATTTTTTGCCTCATAACGACACTTAATTTCGTAAAAATTAATATAATTACTCCCAATTATGTCTATTAGAAGATTATCCAAATAACATTTCCATTTGAAAATTCTACGACACGAATTTTCATAAAAAATAAGTAAGATGCATTAAAAATAGCTGTTGTTTGAGTTTTTTTTTTTTTAATTTTTGGCTGCATAAGTGCACATAATTTCACGCAAATTAATATAATCACTCTTAATTTTGCCTATTAAATGATTGTCCAATTAACACTCCAATATGAATATCCTATAACAGTAATTATTCATAAAACATAAATAAGATACACTTGGAACTGCTGTTTAAACAAGTTATTTAAGATTTTCAGAAATTATTGACTCATAACTAAATAATAATCTCGTGAAAATTAATATAATTACTCCTAATTGTGCCTATTAGAAGATTATCCAATTAATACTTCGATATGAACACCAAGTTTGTGCAAAACATAAGTAAGATGCATTAAAAACAACAGTTTAAACTAGTTGATTGAGTTTTTCAAACTTTTGGCCGCACAACAACACATAATTTCATGCAAATTAAAATAATTACACTTGGTTATGCCTATTATAAGATTTTCCTATTAAAACATTGATATGTATATTCCGTGACGCTAATTTTGTGCAAAACATAAGTAAGATGCATTCAAAACTGCTGTTTAAACAAGTTGTTTGATTTTTTCATAATTTTTGGCGCCATAACTACATATAATTTCGTGCAAATTAATACCGTTACTCCGAATCACGCCTATTATAAAATTGTCGAATTAAAACTTGGATATGAATATTCTATAAAGCTAATATTGGGCAAAACATAAGTAAGATGCATTAAAAACTGCTGTTTAATCAAGTTGTTCGGCTTTATGAAAGTTTTTTGCCGCATAACTACACATAATTTGTTGAAAATTAATATTATTACTCCTGATTATGCCTATTATAAGATTGTTCAATTAACTCTTCAAAATGAATATTTTGGGGCACTTTTCTTCCTCAAAAAAAGGTAAGAAGCATTAGAAACTGCTATTTAAAAAAGTTAAGTTTTTCAATATTTTTGGCCTCATAACTACACATAATTTCGTGGAAATTAATACAATTACTCCTAATTATTCCTATGAAAATATTAGTCAATTAACACTTCGATATGAAAACTCTACGACACTAATTTTGCACAAGACATAAGTAGGATGCATTAAAAACACCTGTTTAAACAAGTTGTTTGTGTTTTTCAAAAAATTTGGCCACATAAGTGCACATAATTTCATGCAAATTAGTATAATTACTCCTAATTATGCCTATTATAAGATTTTCCAATTAACACTTCGATATGAATATCCGACGACACTAATTTTTCATAAAACATAAGTAAGATATATTAGAAACTGCTGTTTAAACAAGTTGTTTCAGATTTTTAACATTTTTTGACTCATAACTACATATAATTTCGTGAAAATTAATTTAATTACTCCTAATTATACCTATTAGAAGATTATCCAATTAACACCTCGATATGAACATTGTACAACACAAATTTTGCACAAAACATAAATAAGATGCATTAAAAACTGTTGTTTAAACAAGCTGTTTGAGTTTTTGAAAATTGTTGGCCGCATAATTATAAATAATTTCATGAAAAAATTAATAAAATTACTTCTAATTATGCCTATCATATGACTGTCCAATAAAAACCTAGATATGAATATTTAATGACGCTAATTTTGCACAAAATATAAGTAAGATCCATTAGAAACTGTTTGTCAAGATTTTCAACATTTTTTGCATCAAAACTACACATAATTTCGAGCGAACTAATATAATTCCTCCTAACTATGTCTATTATGAGATTGTCAAATTAACACTTCGATGTGAATATCATAGGACGCTAATTTTTCATAAGACATGAGTAAGATACATTAGAAATTGCGGTTTAAACAAGTAGTTTAAGATTTCTAACATTTTTTGCCTCATAACGACACTTAATTTCGTAAAAATTAATATAATTACTCCCAATTATGTCTATTAGAAGATTATCCAAATAACATTTCCATTTGAAAATTCTACGACACGAATTTTCATAAAAAATAAGTAAGATGCATTAAAAATAGCTGTTGTTTGAGTTTTTTTTTTTTTAATTTTTGGCTGCATAAGTGCACATAATTTCACGCAAATTAATATAATCACTCTTAATTTTGCCTATTAAATGATTGTCCAATTAACACTCCAATATGAATATCCTATAACAGTAATTATTCATAAAACATAAATAAGATACACTTGGAACTGCTGTTTAAACAAGTTATTTAAGATTTTCAGAAATTATTGACTCATAACTAAATAATAATCTCGTGAAAATTAATATAATTACTCCTAATTGTGCCTATTAGAAGATTATCCAATTAATACTTCGATATGAACACCAAGTTTGTGCAAAACATAAGTAAGATGCATTAAAAACAACAGTTTAAACTAGTTGATTGAGTTTTTCAAACTTTTGGCCGCACAACAACACATAATTTCATGCAAATTAAAATAATTACACTTGGTTATGCCTATTATAAGATTTTCCTATTAAAACATTGATATGTATATTCCGTGACGCTAATTTTGTGCAAAACATAAGTAAGATGCATTCAAAACTGCTGTTTAAACAAGTTGTTTGAGTTTTTCATAATTTTTGGCGCCATAACTACATATAATTTCGTGCAAATTAATACCGTTACTCCGAATCACGCCTATTATAAAATTGTCCAATTAAAACTTGGATATGAATATTCTATAAAGCTAATATTGCGCAAAACATAAGTAAGATGCATTAAAAACTGCTGTTTAATCAAGTTGTTCGGCTTTATGAAAGTTTTTTGCCGCATAACTACACATAATTTGTTGAAAATTAATATTATTACTCCTGATTATGCCTATTATAAGATTGTTCAATTAACTCTTCAAAATGAATATTTTGGGGCACTTTTCTTCCTCAAAAAAAGGTAAGAAGCATTAGAAACTGCTATTTAAAAAAGTTAAGTTTTTCAATATTTTTGGCCTCATAACTACACATAATTTCGTGGAAATTAATACAATTACTCCTAATTATTCCTATGAAAATATTAGTCAATTAACACTTCGATATGAAAACTCTACGACACTAATTTTGCACAAGACATAAGTAGGATGCATTAAAAACACCTGTTTAAACAAGTTGTTTGTGTTTTTCAAAAAATTTGGCCACATAAGTGCACATAATTTCATGCAAATTAGTATAATTACTCCTAATTATGCCTATTATAAGATTTTCCAATTAACACTTCGATATGAATATCCGACGACACTAATTTTTCATAAAACATAAGTAAGATATATTAGAAACTGCTGTTTAAACAAGTTGTTTCAGATTTTTAACATTTTTTGACTCATAACTACATATAATTTCGTGAAAATTAATTTAATTACTCCTAATTATACCTATTAGAAGATTATCCAATTAACACCTCGATATGAACATTGTACAACACAAATTTTGCACAAAACATAAATAAGATGCATTAAAAACTGTTGTTTAAACAAGCTGTTTGAGTTTTTGAAAATTGTTGGCCGCATAATTATAAATAATTTCATGAAAATTAATAAAATTACTTCTAATTATGCCTATCATATGACTGTCCAATAAAAACCTAGATATGAATATTTAATGACGCTAATTTTGCACAAAATATAAGTAAGATCCATTAGAAACTGTTTGTCAAGATTTTCAACATTTTTTGCATCAAAACTACACATAATTTCGAGCGAACTAATATAATTCCTCCTAACTATGTCTATTATGAGATTGTCAAATTAACACTTCGATGTGAATATCATAGGACGCTAATTTTTCATAAGACATGAGTAAGATACATTAGAAATTGCGGTTTAAACAAGTAGTTTAAGATTTCTAACATTTTTTGCCTCATAACGACACTTAATTTCGTAAAAATTAATATAATTACTCCCAATTATGTCTATTAGAAGATTATCCAAATAACATTTCCATTTGAAAATTCTACGACACGAATTTTCATAAAAAATAAGTAAGATGCATTAAAAATAGCTGTTGTTTGAGTTTTTTTTTTTTAATTTTTGGCTGCATAAGTGCACATAATTTCACGCAAATTAATATAATCACTCTTAATTTTGCCTATTAAATGATTGTCCAATTAACACTCCAATATGAATATCCTATAACAGTAATTATTCATAAAACATAAATAAGATACACTTGGAACTGCTGTTTAAACAAGTTATTTAAGATTTTCAGAAATTATTGACTCATAACTAAATAATAATCTCGTGAAAATTAATATAATTACTCCTAATTGTGCCTATTAGAAGATTATCCAATTAATACTTCGATATGAACACCAAGTTTGTGCAAAACATAAGTAAGATGCATTAAAAACAACAGTTTAAACTAGTTGATTGAGTTTTTCAAACTTTTGGCCGCACAACAACACATAATTTCATGCAAATTAAAATAATTACACTTGGTTATGCCTATTATAAGATTTTCCTATTAAAACATTGATATGTATATTCCGTGACGCTAATTTTGTGCAAAACATAAGTAAGATGCATTCAAAACTGCTGTTTAAACAAGTTGTTTGAGTTTTTCATAATTTTTGGCGCCATAACTACATATAATTTCGTGCAAATTAATACCGTTACTCCGAATCACGCCTATTATAAAATTGTCCAATTAAAACTTGGATATGAATATTCTATAAAGCTAATATTGCGCAAAACATAAGTAAGATGCATTAAAAACTGCTGTTTAATCAAGTTGTTCGGCTTTATGAAAGTTTTTTGCCGCATAACTACACATAATTTGTTGAAAATTAATATTATTACTCCTGATTATGCCTATTATAAGATTGTTCAATTAACTCTTCAAAATGAATATTTTGGGGCACTTTTCTTCCTCAAAAAAAGGTAAGAAGCATTAGAAACTGCTATTTAAAAAAGTTAAGTTTTTCAATATTTTTGGCCTCATAACTACACATAATTTCGTGGAAATTAATACAATTACTCCTAATTATTCCTATGAAAATATTAGTCAATTAACACTTCGATATGAAAACTCTACGACACTAATTTTGCACAAGACATAAGTAGGATGCATTAAAAACACCTGTTTAAACAAGTTGTTTGTGTTTTTCAAAAAATTTGGCCACATAAGTGCACATAATTTCATGCAAATTAGTATAATTACTCCTAATTATGCCTATTATAAGATTTTCCAATTAACACTTCGATATGAATATCCGACGACACTAATTTTTCATAAAACATAAGTAAGATATATTAGAAACTGCTGTTTAAACAAGTTGTTTCAGATTTTTAACATTTTTTGACTCATAACTACATATAATTTCGTGAAAATTAATTTAATTACTCCTAATTATACCTATTAGAAGATTATCCAATTAACACCTCGATATGAACATTGTACAACACAAATTTTGCACAAAACATAAATAAGATGCATTAAAAACTGTTGTTTAAACAAGCTGTTTGAGTTTTTGAAAATTGTTGGCCGCATAATTATAAATAATTTCATGAAAATTAATAAAATTACTTCTAATTATGCCTATCATATGACTGTCCAATAAAAACCTAGATATGAATATTTAATGACGCTAATTTTGCACAAAATATAAGTAAGATCCATTAGAAACTGTTTGTCAAGATTTTCAACATTTTTTGCATCAAAACTACACATAATTTCGAGCGAACTAATATAATTCCTCCTAACTATGTCTATTATGAGATTGTCAAATTAACACTTCGATGTGAATATCATAGGACGCTAATTTTTCATAAGACATGAGTAAGATACATTAGAAATTGCGGTTTAAACAAGTAGTTTAAGATTTCTAACATTTTTTGCCTCATAACGACACTTAATTTCGTAAAAATTAATATAATTACTCCCAATTATGTCTATTAGAAGATTATCCAAATAACATTTCCATTTGAAAATTCTACGACACGAATTTTCATAAAAAATAAGTAAGATGCATTAAAAATAGCTGTTGTTTGAGTTTTTTTTTTTTAATTTTTGGCTGCATAAGTGCACATAATTTCACGCAAATTAATATAATCACTCTTAATTTTGCCTATTAAATGATTGTCCAATTAACACTCCAATATGAATATCCTATAACAGTAATTATTCATAAAACATAAATAAGATACACTTGGAACTGCTGTTTAAACAAGTTATTTAAGATTTTCAGAAATTATTGACTCATAACTAAATAATAATCTCGTGAAAATTAATATAATTACTCCTAATTGTGCCTATTAGAAGATTATCCAATTAATACTTCGATATGAACACTAAGTTTGTGCAAAACATAAGTAAGATGCATTAAAAACAACAGTTTAAACTAGTTGATTGAGTTTTTCAAACTTTTGGCCGCACAACAACACATAATTTCATGCAAATTAAAATAATTACACTTGGTTATGCCTATTATAAGATTTTCCTATTAAAACATTGATATGTATATTCCGTGACGCTAATTTTGTGCAAAACATAAGTAAGATGCATTCAAAACTGCTGTTTAAACAAGTTGTTTGAGTTTTTCATAATTTTTGGCGCCATAACTACATATAATTTCGTGCAAATTAATACCGTTACTCCGAATCACGCCTATTATAAAATTGTCCAATTAAAACTTGGATATGAATATTCTATAAAGCTAATATTGCGCAAAACATAAGTAAGATGCATTAAAAACTGCTGTTTAATCAAGTTGTTCGGCTTTATGAAAGTTTTTTGCCGCATAACTACACATAATTTGTTGAAAATTAATATTATTACTCCTGATTATGCCTATTATAAGATTGTTCAATTAACTCTTCAAAATGAATATTTTGGGGCACTTTTCTTCCTCAAAAAAAGGTAAGAAGCATTAGAAACTGCTATTTAAAAAAGTTAAGTTTTTCAATATTTTTGGCCTCATAACTACACATAATTTCGTGGAAATTAATACAATTACTCCTAATTATTCCTATGAAAATATTAGTCAATTAACACTTCGATATGAAAACTCTACGACACTAATTTTGCACAAGACATAAGTAGGATGCATTAAAAACACCTGTTTAAACAAGTTGTTTGTGTTTTTCAAAAAATTTGGCCACATAAGTGCACATAATTTCATGCAAATTAGTATAATTACTCCTAATTATGCCTATTATAAGATTTTCCAATTAACACTTCGATATGAATATCCGACGACACTAATTTTTCATAAAACATAAGTAAGATATATTAGAAACTGCTGTTTAAACAAGTTGTTTCAGATTTTTAACATTTTTTGACTCATAACTACATATAATTTCGTGAAAATTAATTTAATTACTCCTAATTATACCTATTAGAAGATTATCCAATTAACACCTCGATATGAACATTGTACAACACAAATTTTGCACAAAACATAAATAAGATGCATTAAAAACTGTTGTTTAAACAAGCTGTTTGAGTTTTTGAAAATTGTTGGCCGCATAATTATAAATAATTTCATGAAAATTAATAAAATTACTTCTAATTATGCCTATCATATGACTGTCCAATAAAAACCTAGATATGAATATTTAATGACGCTAATTTTGCACAAAATATAAGTAAGATCCATTAGAAACTGTTTGTCAAGATTTTCAACATTTTTTGCATCAAAACTACACATAATTTCGAGCGAACTAATATAATTCCTCCTAACTATGTCTATTATGAGATTGTCAAATTAACACTTCGATGTGAATATCATAGGACGCTAATTTTTCATAAGACATGAGTAAGATACATTAGAAATTGCGGTTTAAACAAGTAGTTTAAGATTTCTAACATTTTTTGCCTCATAACGACACTTAATTTCGTAAAAATTAATATAATTACTCCCAATTATGTCTATTAGAAGATTATCCAAATAACATTTCCATTTGAAAATTCTACGACACGAATTTTCATAAAAAATAAGTAAGATGCATTAAAAATAGCTGTTGTTTGAGTTTTTTTTTTTAATTTTTGGCTGCATAAGTGCACATAATTTCACGCAAATTAATATAATCACTCTTAATTTTGCCTATTAAATGATTGTCCAATTAACACTCCAATATGAATATCCTATAACAGTAATTATTCATAAAACATAAATAAGATACACTTGGAACTGCTGTTTAAACAAGTTATTTAAGATTTTCAGAAATTATTGACTCATAACTAAATAATAATCTCGTGAAAATTAATATAATTACTCCTAATTGTGCCTATTAGAAGATTATCCAATTAATACTTCGATATGAACACTAAGTTTGTGCAAAACATAAGTAAGATGCATTAAAAACAACAGTTTAAACTAGTTGATTGAGTTTTTCAAACTTTTGGCCGCACAACAACACATAATTTCATGCAAATTAAAATAATTACACTTGGTTATGCCTATTATAAGATTTTCCTATTAAAACATTGATATGTATATTCCGTGACGCTAATTTTGTGCAAAACATAAGTAAGATGCATTCAAAACTGCTGTTTAAACAAGTTGTTTGAGTTTTTCATAATTTTTGGCGCCATAACTACATATAATTTCGTGCAAATTAATACCGTTACTCCGAATCACGCCTATTATAAAATTGTCCAATTAAAACTTGGATATGAATATTCTATAAAGCTAATATTGCGCAAAACATAAGTAAGATGCATTAAAAACTGCTGTTTAATCAAGTTGT
The DNA here is from genome assembly GCA_964058805.1 of Schoenoplectus triqueter. Taxonomy (NCBI): domain Eukaryota; kingdom Viridiplantae; phylum Streptophyta; class Magnoliopsida; order Poales; family Cyperaceae; genus Schoenoplectus; species Schoenoplectus triqueter. Next base: position 41,116 of record CAXKVV010000389.1, read on the forward strand.
TCGGCTTTATGAAAGTTTTTTGCCGCATAACTACACATAATTTGTTGAAAATTAATATTATTACTCCTGATTATGCCTATTATAAGATTGTTCAATTAACTCTTCAAAATGAATATTTTGGGGCACTTTTCTTCCTCAAAAAAAGGTAAGAAGCATTAGAAACTGCTATTTAAAAAAGTTAAGTTTTTCAATATTTTTGGCCTCATAACTACACATAATTTCGTGGAAATTAATACAATTACTCCTAATTATTCCTATGAAAATATTAGTCAATTAACACTTCGATATGAAAACTCTACGACACTAATTTTGCACAAGACATAAGTAGGATGCATTAAAAACACCTGTTTAAACAAGTTGTTTGTGTTTTTCAAAAAATTTGGCCACATAAGTGCACATAATTTCATGCAAATTAGTATAATTACTCCTAATTATGCCTATTATAAGATTTTCCAATTAACACTTCGATATGAATATCCGACGACACTAATTTTTCATAAAACATAAGTAAGATATATTAGAAACTGCTGTTTAAACAAGTTGTTTCAGATTTTTAACATTTTTTGACTCATAACTACATATAATTTCGTGAAAATTAATTTAATTACTCCTAATTATACCTATTAGAAGATTATCCAATTAACACCTCGATATGAACATTGTACAACACAAATTTTGCACAAAACATAAATAAGATGCATTAAAAACTGTTGTTTAAACAAGCTGTTTGAGTTTTTGAAAATTGTTGGCCGCATAATTATAAATAATTTCATGAAAATTAATAAAATTACTTCTAATTATGCCTATCATATGACTGTCCAATAAAAACCTAGATATGAATATTTAATGACGCTAATTTTGCACAAAATATAAGTAAGATCCATTAGAAACTGTTTGTCAAGATTTTCAACATTTTTTGCATCAAAACTACACATAATTTCGAGCGAACTAATATAATTCCTCCTAACTATGTCTATTATGAGATTGTCAAATTAACACTTCGATGTGAATATCATAGGACGCTAATTTTTCATAAGACATGAGTAAGATACATTAGAAATTGCGGTTTAAACAAGTAGTTTAAGATTTCTAACATTTTTTGCCTCATAACGACACTTAATTTCGTAAAAATTAATATAATTACTCCCAATTATGTCTATTAGAAGATTATCCAAATAACATTTCCATTTGAAAATTCTACGACACGAATTTTCATAAAAAATAAGTAAGATGCATTAAAAATAGCTGTTGTTTGAGTTTTTTTTTTTAATTTTTGGCTGCATAAGTGCACATAATTTCACGCAAATTAATATAATCACTCTTAATTTTGCCTATTAAATGATTGTCCAATTAACACTCCAATATGAATATCCTATAACAGTAATTATTCATAAAACATAAATAAGATACACTTGGAACTGCTGTTTAAACAAGTTATTTAAGATTTTCAGAAATTATTGACTCATAACTAAATAATAATCTCGTGAAAATTAATATAATTACTCCTAATTGTGCCTATTAGAAGATTATCCAATTAATACTTCGATATGAACACTAAGTTTGTGCAAAACATAAGTAAGATGCATTAAAAACAACAGTTTAAACTAGTTGATTGAGTTTTTCAAACTTTTGGCCGCACAACAACACATAATTTCATGCAAATTAAAATAATTACACTTGGTTATGCCTATTATAAGATTTTCCTATTAAAACATTGATATGTATATTCCGTGACGCTAATTTTGTGCAAAACATAAGTAAGATGCATTCAAAACTGCTGTTTAAACAAGTTGTTTGAGTTTTTCATAATTTTTGGCGCCATAACTACATATAATTTCGTGCAAATTAATACCGTTACTCCGAATCACGCCTATTATAAAATTGTCCAATTAAAACTTGGATATGAATATTCTATAAAGCTAATATTGCGCAAAACATAAGTAAGATGCATTAAAAACTGCTGTTTAATCAAGTTGTTCGGCTTTATGAAAGTTTTTTGCCGCATAACTACACATAATTTGTTGAAAATTAATATTATTACTCCTGATTATGCCTATTATAAGATTGTTCAATTAACTCTTCAAAATGAATATTTTGGGGCACTTTTCTTCCTCAAAAAAAGGTAAGAAGCATTAGAAACTGCTATTTAAAAAAGTTAAGTTTTTCAATATTTTTGGCCTCATAACTACACATAATTTCGTGGAAATTAATACAATTACTCCTAATTATTCCTATGAAAATATTAGTCAATTAACACTTCGATATGAAAACTCTACGACACTAATTTTGCACAAGACATAAGTAGGATGCATTAAAAACACCTGTTTAAACAAGTTGTTTGTGTTTTTCAAAAAATTTGGCCACATAAGTGCACATAATTTCATGCAAATTAGTATAATTACTCCTAATTATGCCTATTATAAGATTTTCCAATTAACACTTCGATATGAATATCCGACGACACTAATTTTTCATAAAACATAAGTAAGATATATTAGAAACTGCTGTTTAAACAAGTTGTTTCAGATTTTTAACATTTTTTGACTCATAACTACATATAATTTCGTGAAAATTAATTTAATTACTCCTAATTATACCTATTAGAAGATTATCCAATTAACACCTCGATATGAACATTGTACAACACAAATTTTGCACAAAACATAAATAAGATGCATTAAAAACTGTTGTTTAAACAAGCTGTTTGAGTTTTTGAAAATTGTTGGCCGCATAATTATAAATAATTTCATGAAAATTAATAAAATTACTTCTAATTATGCCTATCATATGACTGTCCAATAAAAACCTAGATATGAATATTTAATGACGCTAATTTTGCACAAAATATAAGTAAGATCCATTAGAAACTGTTTGTCAAGATTTTCAACATTTTTTGCATCAAAACTACACATAATTTCGAGCGAACTAATATAATTCCTCCTAACTATGTCTATTATGAGATTGTCAAATTAACACTTCGATGTGAATATCATAGGACGCTAATTTTTCATAAGACATGAGTAAGATACATTAGAAATTGCGGTTTAAACAAGTAGTTTAAGATTTCTAACATTTTTTGCCTCATAACGACACTTAATTTCGTAAAAATTAATATAATTACTCCCAATTATGTCTATTAGAAGATTATCCAAATAACATTTCCATTTGAAAATTCTACGACACGAATTTTCATAAAAAATAAGTAAGATGCATTAAAAATAGCTGTTGTTTGAGTTTTTTTTTTTTAATTTTTGGCTGCATAAGTGCACATAATTTCACGCAAATTAATATAATCACTCTTAATTTTGCCTATTAAATGATTGTCCAATTAACACTCCAATATGAATATCCTATAACAGTAATTATTCATAAAACATAAATAAGATACACTTGGAACTGCTGTTTAAACAAGTTATTTAAGATTTTCAGAAATTATTGACTCATAACTAAATAATAATCTCGTGAAAATTAATATAATTACTCCTAATTGTGCCTATTAGAAGATTATCCAATTAATACTTCGATATGAACACTAAGTTTGTGCAAAACATAAGTAAGATGCATTAAAAACAACAGTTTAAACTAGTTGATTGAGTTTTTCAAACTTTTGGCCGCACAACAACACATAATTTCATGCAAATTAAAATAATTACACTTGGTTATGCCTATTATAAGATTTTCCTATTAAAACATTGATATGTATATTCCGTGACGCTAATTTTGTGCAAAACATAAGTAAGATGCATTCAAAACTGCTGTTTAAACAAGTTGTTTGAGTTTTTCATAATTTTTGGCGCCATAACTACATATAATTTCGTGCAAATTAATACCGTTACTCCGAATCACGCCTATTATAAAATTGTCCAATTAAAACTTGGATATGAATATTCTATAAAGCTAATATTGCGCAAAACATAAGTAAGATGCATTAAAAACTGCTGTTTAATCAAGTTGTTCGGCTTTATGAAAGTTTTTTGCCGCATAACTACACATAATTTGTTGAAAATTAATATTATTACTCCTGATTATGCCTATTATAAGATTGTTCAATTAACTCTTCAAAATGAATATTTTGGGGCACTTTTCTTCCTCAAAAAAAGGTAAGAAGCATTAGAAACTGCTATTTAAAAAAGTTAAGTTTTTCAATATTTTTGGCCTCATAACTACACATAATTTCGTGGAAATTAATACAATTACTCCTAATTATTCCTATGAAAATATTAGTCAATTAACACTTCGATATGAAAACTCTACGACACTAATTTTGCACAAGACATAAGTAGGATGCATTAAAAACACCTGTTTAAACAAGTTGTTTGTGTTTTTCAAAAAATTTGGCCACATAAGTGCACATAATTTCATGCAAATTAGTATAATTACTCCTAATTATGCCTATTATAAGATTTTCCAATTAACACTTCGATATGAATATCCGACGACACTAATTTTTCATAAAACATAAGTAAGATATATTAGAAACTGCTGTTTAAACAAGTTGTTTCAGATTTTTAACATTTTTTGACTCATAACTACATATAATTTCGTGAAAATTAATTTAATTACTCCTAATTATACCTATTAGAAGATTATCCAATTAACACCTCGATATGAACATTGTACAACACAAATTTTGCACAAAACATAAATAAGATGCATTAAAAACTGTTGTTTAAACAAGCTGTTTGAGTTTTTGAAAATTGTTGGCCGCATAATTATAAATAATTTCATGAAAATTAATAAAATTACTTCTAATTATGCCTATCATATGACTGTCCAATAAAAACCTAGATATGAATATTTAATGACGCTAATTTTGCACAAAATATAAGTAAGATCCATTAGAAACTGTTTGTCAAGATTTTCAACATTTTTTGCATCAAAACTACACATAATTTCGAGCGAACTAATATAATTCCTCCTAACTATGTCTATTATGAGATTGTCAAATTAACACTTCGATGTGAATATCATAGGACGCTAATTTTTCATAAGACATGAGTAAGATACATTAGAAATTGCGGTTTAAACAAGTAGTTTAAGATTTCTAACATTTTTTGCCTCATAACGACACTTAATTTCGTAAAAATTAATATAATTACTCCCAATTATGTCTATTAGAAGATTATCCAAATAACATTTCCATTTGAAAATTCTACGACACGAATTTTCATAAAAAATAAGTAAGATGCATTAAAAATAGCTGTTGTTTGAGTTTTTTTTTTTTAATTTTTGGCTGCATAAGTGCACATAATTTCACGCAAATTAATATAATCACTCTTAATTTTGCCTATTAAATGATTGTCCAATTAACACTCCAATATGAATATCCTATAACAGTAATTATTCATAAAACATAAATAAGATACACTTGGAACTGCTGTTTAAACAAGTTATTTAAGATTTTCAGAAATTATTGACTCATAACTAAATAATAATCTCGTGAAAATTAATATAATTACTCCTAATTGTGCCTATTAGAAGATTATCCAATTAATACTTCGATATGAACACTAAGTTTGTGCAAAACATAAGTAAGATGCATTAAAAACAACAGTTTAAACTAGTTGATTGAGTTTTTCAAACTTTTGGCCGCACAACAACACATAATTTCATGCAAATTAAAATAATTACACTTGGTTATGCCTATTATAAGATTTTCCTATTAAAACATTGATATGTATATTCCGTGACGCTAATTTTGTGCAAAACATAAGTAAGATGCATTCAAAACTGCTGTTTAAACAAGTTGTTTGAGTTTTTCATAATTTTTGGCGCCATAACTACATATAATTTCGTGCAAATTAATACCGTTACTCCGAATCACGCCTATTATAAAATTGTCCAATTAAAACTTGGATATGAATATTCTATAAAGCTAATATTGCGCAAAACATAAGTAAGATGCATTAAAAACTGCTGTTTAATCAAGTTGTTCGGCTTTATGAAAGTTTTTTGCCGCATAACTACACATAATTTGTTGAAAATTAATATTATTACTCCTGATTATGCCTATTATAAGATTGTTCAATTAACTCTTCAAAATGAATATTTTGGGGCACTTTTCTTCCTCAAAAAAAGGTAAGAAGCATTAGAAACTGCTATTTAAAAAAGTTAAGTTTTTCAATATTTTTGGCCTCATAACTACACATAATTTCGTGGAAATTAATACAATTACTCCTAATTATTCCTATGAAAATATTAGTCAATTAACACTTCGATATGAAAACTCTACGACACTAATTTTGCACAAGACATAAGTAGGATGCATTAAAAACACCTGTTTAAACAAGTTGTTTGTGTTTTTCAAAAAATTTGGCCACATAAGTGCACATAATTTCATGCAAATTAGTATAATTACTCCTAATTATGCCTATTATAAGATTTTCCAATTAACACTTCGATATGAATATCCGACGACACTAATTTTTCATAAAACATAAGTAAGATATATTAGAAACTGCTGTTTAAACAAGTTGTTTCAGATTTTTAACATTTTTTGACTCATAACTACATATAATTTCGTGAAAATTAATTTAATTACTCCTAATTATACCTATTAGAAGATTATCCAATTAACACCTCGATATGAACATTGTACAACACAAATTTTGCACAAAACATAAATAAGATGCATTAAAAACTGTTGTTTAAACAAGCTGTTTGAGTTTTTGAAAATTGTTGGCCGCATAATTATAAATAATTTCATGAAAATTAATAAAATTACTTCTAATTATGCCTATCATATGACTGTCCAATAAAAACCTAGATATGAATATTTAATGACGCTAATTTTGCACAAAATATAAGTAAGATCCATTAGAAACTGTTTGTCAAGATTTTCAACATTTTTTGCATCAAAACTACACATAATTTCGAGCGAACTAATATAATTCCTCCTAACTATGTCTATTATGAGATTGTCAAATTAACACTTCGATGTGAATATCATAGGACGCTAATTTTTCATAAGACATGAGTAAGATACATTAGAAATTGCGGTTTAAACAAGTAGTTTAAGATTTCTAACATTTTTTGCCTCATAACGACACTTAATTTCGTAAAAATTAATATAATTACTCCCAATTATGTCTATTAGAAGATTATCCAAATAACATTTCCATTTGAAAATTCTACGACACGAATTTTCATAAAAAATAAGTAAGATGCATTAAAAATAGCTGTTGTTTGAGTTTTTTTTTTTAATTTTTGGCTGCATAAGTGCACATAATTTCACGCAAATTAATATAATCACTCTTAATTTTGCCTATTAAATGATTGTCCAATTAACACTCCAATATGAATATCCTATAACAGTAATTATTCATAAAACATAAATAATATACACTTGGAACTGCTGTTTAAACAAGTTATTTAAGATTTTCAGAAATTATTGACTCATAACTAAATAATAATCTCGTGAAAATTAATATAATTACTCCTAATTGTGCCTATTAGAAGATTATCCAATTAATACTTCGATATGAACACTAAGTTTGTGCAAAACATAAGTAAGATGCATTAAAAACAACAGTTTAAACTAGTTGATTGAGTTTTTCAAACTTTTGGCCGCACAACAACACATAATTTCATGCAAATTAAAATAATTACACTTGGTTATGCCTATTATAAGATTTTCCTATTAAAACATTGATATGTATATTCCGTGACGCTAATTTTGTGCAAAACATAAGTAAGATGCATTCAAAACTGCTGTTTAAACAAGTTGTTTGAGTTTTTCATAATTTTTGGCGCCATAACTACATATAATTTCGTGCAAATTAATACCGTTACTCCGAATCACGCCTATTATAAAATTGTCCAATTAAAACTTGGATATGAATATTCTATAAAGCTAATATTGCGCAAAACATAAGTAAGATGCATTAAAAACTGCTGTTTAATCAAGTTGTTCGGCTTTATGAAAGTTTTTTGCCGCATAACTACACATAATTTGTTGAAAATTAATATTATTACTCCTGATTATGCCTATTATAAGATTGTTCAATTAACTCTTCAAAATGAATATTTTGGGGCACTTTTCTTCCTCAAAAAAAGGTAAGAAGCATTAGAAACTGCTATTTAAAAAAGTTAAGTTTTTCAATATTTTTGGCCTCATAACTACACATAATTTCGTGGAAATTAATACAATTACTCCTAATTATTCCTATGAAAATATTAGTCAATTAACACTTCGATATGAAAACTCTACGACACTAATTTTGCACAAGACATAAGTAGGATGTATTAAAAACACCTGTTTAAACAAGTTGTTTGTGTTTTTCAAAAAATTTGGCCACATAAGTGCACATAATTTCATGCAAATTAGTATAATTACTCCTAATTATGCCTATTATAAGATTTTCCAATTAACACTTCGATATGAATATCCGACGACACTAATTTTTCATAAAACATAAGTAAGATATATTAGAAACTGCTGTTTAAACAAGTTGTTTCAGATTTTTAACATTTTTTGACTCATAACTACATATAATTTCGTGAAAATTAATTTAATTACTCCTAATTATACCTATTAGAAGATTATCCAATTAACACCTCGATATGAACATTGTACAACACAAATTTTGCACAAAACATAAATAAGATGCATTAAAAACTGTTGTTTAAACAAGCTGTTTGAGTTTTTGAAAATTGTTGGCCGCATAATTATAAATAATTTCATGAAAATTAATAAAATTACTTCTAATTATGCCTATCATATGACTGTCCAATAAAAACCTAGATATGAATATTTAATGACGCTAATTTTGTACAAAATATAAGTAAGATCCATTAGAAACTGTTTTTCAAGATTTTCAACATTTTTTGCATCAAAACTACACATAATTTTCTAAATAAAACTTGGATAATAATACTAATTTTGCACAAAACATAAGTAAGATGCGTTAAAAACTATTGTTCAAACAAGTTGTTTGACTTTATGAAAATTTTTGGCCACACAACAACACATAATTTCGTGCAAATTAAAATAATTACTCTTGATTATGCCTATTATAAGATTTTCCTATTAAAACTTCGATATTTATATTCCGTGACGATAATTTTGTGCAAAACATAAGTAAGATGCATTCAAAACTACTGTTTAAATAAGTTGTTTGTGTTTTTCATAATTTTTGGCGTCATAACTACATATAATTTCGTGCAAATTAATATTATTATTCCGAATCACGCTTATTATAAAATTGTCCAATTAAAACTTGGATATAAATATTCTATAACGCTTATATTGCACAAAACGAAAGTAAGATGCATTAAAAACTGTTGTTTAATCAAGTTGTTCGGCTTTATGAAAATTGTTTGCCGCATAACTGCACATACTTTGTTGAAAATTAATATTGTTACTCCTAATTATGTTTATTATAAGATTGTTCAATTAACACTTTAAAAAGAATATTTTATGGCACTTTTATTCCTCAAATAAAAGGTAAGAAGCGTTAGAAACTGCTAATTAAAAAAGTTAAGTTTTTTAATATTTTTGGACTCATAACTACACATAATTTCGTGAAAATTAATATAATTACTCCTAATTATTCCTATGAAAATATTAGTCAATTAATACTTCAATATGAACACTCTACGACACTAATTTTGCACAAGACATAAGTAGGATGCATTAAAAATACCTGTTTAAACAAGTTGTTTGTTTTTTTTTTCAAAAATTTTGGCCACATAAGTGCACATAATTTTACGCAAATTAGTATAATTACTCCTAATTATGCCTATTATAAGATTTTCTAATTAACATTTCAATATGAATATCCAACGACACTAATTTTTCATAAAACATAAGTAAGATATATTAGAAACTGCTGTTTAAACAAGTTGATGAAGATTTTTAATATTTTTTGACTCATAACTATACATAATTTTTTGAAAATTAATTTAATTAATCCTTATTATACCTATTAGAAGATTATCCAATTAACACCTCTATATGAACATTGTACAACACAATTTTTGTACAAAACATAAATAAGATGCATTATAAACTGTTGTTTAAACAAGTTGTTTGAGTTTTTGAAAATTGTTGGCCGTATAATTATATATAATTTCATGAAGATTAATAAAATTACTTCTAATTATGCCTATCATATGACTGTCCAATAAAAACCTAGATATGAATATTTAATGACGCTAATTTTGCACAAAATATAAGTAAGATCTATTAGAAACTATTTTTCAAGATTTTCAACATTTTTTGCATCAAAACTACACATAATTTCGAGCGAACTAATATAATTCCTCCTAACTATGTCTATTATGAGATTGTCAAATTAACACTTCGATGTGAATATCATAGGATGCTAATTTTTCATAAGACATGAGTAAGATACATTAGAAATTGCGGTTTAAACAAGTAGTTTAAGATTTTTAACATTTATTGCCTTATAACTGTTGGAATTTAGTTTGAACAAGTAAGTACACGAACATGCGGAATTTTTAATTTTTCGCTGCACAATTCAAACAAGGATCTTGCATGTGATAAAACTGAACCAAAATCATAGATCTAGACTAAACTATTGTACCTTTGATGTGTGAGTCTTCGGGGAGGCTCGGGGTAGTCTCCTTCTCGCTCGATTTGCACCGGTACCCGCAAAGACACCAAGCGTAGGCGCCCTCCAAGGTATCCACCGAGGCAGCCCACTATCCGATCTCCTTCGCACTTGCTAGGATGCTAGGGAGACTCTCCTTGATCTCCTCCACACCACTGTGATTAAACTCCTTTAATCTATGTGAAAAATCTGGTGGAAGATGGGTCTCAACACATGAGATACGCGGCAGAAATTCAGCAGAGCTTCCGCGCACGTAAGTGAAAGATCGATGGGTTTCTTAACTGCCTAGGCCTCCTTTTATAGAGCCCCAAGGCAGGAGACTCCTCTCCCATGTTCCTAGGTAGTCTCCCCACGTTCTAGAGTGGAGAACAGCCCAAAACAGCAAAAAAACTGCCGAAAAACTGCTGAAAAACTGCTGAAAACGTGGCAAAACAGCTCCCAACTTCAGCCTTGCCTTCTACCCACGTTTTGGCATAACCACCCACTACTTTAGGCCATGTGCAGCCATTAGAAGGGCCCTAGTTGGGCTTCATGTGTCCAGAATAGTGAGGTGTCTTGCACTATGGGTATTTGGGCCGAATGAAAGTCGAATGGGGCTGAACCGGGCTGTTTTTGCATCGTTTTCATAATTTCAGCCTATTTATCAAACCATTTGATAAATATAATTAATTAGTCATTTTCTATGACTATATATATCTCATGTTTAAGACTCAATTTAATATGTCCAACATATTAAATGATCAAGGAACGAATAGAGGCACAATCCTTTCACGGTGTGACCCTTCGGGACCTAAATTATTTAGCAATGAGATTAAACCCCTTAATCTCATAGATTGTGAGCGGCACCCAGCAATATGCATCACAACCCCTAAATAATTCAGACATGAGTGCGGTACTTATATCCCAGTCCTAGGCAACGACAATTGTCTCATGCTTATTCTATGTCCTATGATATCCCGAATGTTGCAAGGCAAGATCATGTCATCCATTGCAATGCATTCGTATACTATGTGCACCTAGTTGGATATCATCACTCCCGTCGACAAACGAGAGAGACATCGGTCTTCTTGACTCATGCATCCCCTTCATACGAAAGACGTACACTGAGATAAAGCCCTTATGGCTGCCAGTTACGGACAACGTTAGACGATATCCACAAATGCAAATCAGACGTATAAGAAGATCATTTGTCTCAACCTAAGAATTAGCATCCAAATGAAATACTAATGACATCAAACACAATCTTTATAGTATTTCAACATGGGTCATGTCCAATAACATGTCCAACATGCTATTTGTGTAATTAAGCCGATAACTCCTTATCGAGTGATCTGTGAAACACGATCAACACTTAACTTACATACTAATCCATTTGTGTTAATTATTGTTCCTAGATAATTAACGGATTATGGACTTTTAGAGTTTTTCATTATAATCTTTATATATATATATATATATGTTTCACATTTGAAGTCCAACTCAAAATATAAACAATGAATACTCAAGGAACAAATGAAATATCAAATATATCATCCTTTTACATGAAACTAAATACAATCATCCAATGATTGGCTACTAGATCACTACAACACTAACAATAACGACACATAATTTCATAAAAATTAATATAATTACTCCTAATTATGTCTATTAGAAGATTAACCAAATAACATTTCCATTTGAAAATTCTTTGACACGAATTTTTCATAAAGAATAAGTAAGATGCATTAAAAATAGCTATTTTTTTTATTTTTGGCTGCATAACTACACATAATTTCACGCAAATTAATATAATTACTCTTAATTATGTCTATTAAATTATTATCCAATTAACACTCCCATATGAATATCCTATAACAATAATTATTCATAAAACATAAATAAGATACATTTGGAACTACTGTTTAAACATGTTATTTAAGATTTTCAGAAATTATTGTCTTATAACTACATAATAATTTTGTGAAAATTAATATAATTACTCCTAATTATGCCTATTAGAATATTATCCAATTAATACTTCGATATGAACAATAAGTTTGCGCAAAATATAAGTAAGATGCATTAAAAACTACCGTTTAAATTAGTTGATTGAGTTTTTCAAATTTGTTTGCCGCATAGCTACATATAATTTTGCGCAAATTAATATAATTACTCCTTAAATTGCCTATTATAAGATTATCTAATTAAAACTTCGATATGAATATTCTATGTATTTTGGCGCAAAACATAAGTAAAATATATTAAAAACAACGGTTTAAACAAGTTGTCTGATATTTTTAAAAAAATTGGCCCCTTATATACACATAATTTCGTGCAAATTAACATAATTATTCCTAATTATACCTATTATAAGATTGTTCAATTAACAATTCGATGTGAATATTCTACGACACTATTTTATCCCAAAACACAAGTAAGATGCATTAGAAACAACTATTTAAAAAAAGTTATTAGAGTATCTCAACATTTTTGGCCCCATAACTACACATAATTTATTAAAAATTAATAAACCACTCCTAATTATGTCTATTAAAATATTATCTAATTAACACTTCCATATGAACATTCTACAACACTAATTCTGCACAAAACATTAGTAGGAGACTTTAAAAATAGTTGTTTAAACAGAATTATTTTGAGTTTTTTAAAAACTTTGGCCGCATAATTACACATAATTACTTATGAATTAATATAATTACTCCTAAGCATTCCTATTATAAGATCTTCTAATTAAAACTTCGATATGAATATTCTATGACGCTATTTTGGCGCAAAATATAAGTAAGATGCATTAAAAATAATTATTTAAACAACTAATTTGAGATCTTCAAAATTTGTGTGCATAATTGCACATAATTTCTTATAAATTAATATAATTACTCCTAAATATGCCTATCGTAAGATTTTCCAATTAAAACTTGGATATTAATATCAACACTAATTTTGCACAAAATATAAGTAAGAATCATTAGAAACTGCACACAATTTAATATAAACTTATTTATTTAAACAAGTTGTATGATCATTCCAATTTTTTGCCGCATAACTGCACACAATTTAATATAAACTTATTTATTTACTCCTAATTACATCTTTTATAAGATTTTTCAATAAAGATTTTGATATGAATATTCTACGATACTAATTTTTCACAAAAAATAAGTAAGAATAATTAGAAACTGCTATTTAAAAAAGTTGTTTGAGTTTTCAACATTTTTGCCCCCAGAAATGCACATAATTTCGTGGAAAATATATATACCTACTCCTAATGTTTTCCAATTAAAACATCGATATGAATATTCTACAACAACAATTTTGCACAAAACATAAGTAAGATGCGTTAAAAAATGTTGTTCAAATAAGTTGTTTGGCTTTATGAAAAGTTTTGGCCGCAAAACAACACATAATTTCATGCAAATTAAAATAATTACTCTTGATTATGCCTATTATAAGATTTTCCTATTAAAACTTCGATATGTATATTCCATGACGCTAATTTTGTGCAAAACATAAGTAAGATGCATTCAAAACTGCTGTCTAAACAAGTTATTTGAGTTTTTCATAATTTTTGGCACCATAACTACAAGTAATTTCGTGCAAATTAATATTGTTACTCCGAATCATGCCTATTATAAAATTGTCCAATTAAAACTTAGATATGATTATTCTATAACGCTAATATTGCTCAAAACATAATTAAGATGCATTAAAAACTGTTGTTTAATTAAGTTGTTCGGTTTTATTAAAATTTTTGGCCGCATAACTACAGATAATTTGTTGCAAATTAATATTATTACTCCTAATTATGCTTATTATAAGATTGTTCAATTAACAGTTCAAAATGAATATTTTAGGGCACTTTTATTCCAAAAAAAAGTAAGAAGCATTAGAAACTGCTATTTAAAAAAAATAAGTTTTTCAATATTTTTGGCCTCATAACTACACATAATTTTGTGAAAATTAATATAATTATTCATAATTATTCCTTTGAAAATATTAGTCAATTAACACTTTAATATGAACACTCTACGACACTAATTTTGCATAAGACATAAGTCGGATGCATTAAAAATACCTGTTTAAATAAGTTGTTTGTGTTTTTCAAAATATTTGGCCACATAAGTGCACATAATTTCATGCAAATTAGTATAATTACTCCTAATTATGTCTATTATAAGATTTTTCAATTAACACTTCAATATGAATATCCCACGACACTAATTTTTCATAAAACAAGTAAGCTATATTAGAAACTGCTGTTTAAATAACTTATTTTAGATTTTTAACATTTTGTTACTCATAACTACACATAATTTCTCGAAAATTAATTTAATTACTCCTAATTATACCTATTAGAAGATTATCCAATTATTACCTCGATATGAACTTTGTACAACATAAATTTTGCACAAAACATAAATAAGATGCATTAAAAACAGTTGTTTGAATTTTTTAAATTATTGGCCGCATAACTATATACAATTTTATAAAAAATAATAAAATTACTTCTAAGTATGCCTATCATATGACTGTCCAATTAAAACCTATATATGAATATTTAATGACGCTAATTTTGCACAAAATATAAGTAAGATCCATTAGAAACTATTTTTCAACATTTTTAACATTTTTTTGCATCAAAACTACACATAATTTTGAGCGAACTAATATAATTCCTCCTAACTATGTCTATTATGAGATTAACAAAAACACTTCGATTTGAATATCATAGGACGCTAATTTTTCATAAGACATGAGTAAGATACAATAGAAATTATGGTTTAAACAAGTAGTTTAATTTTTTTAACATTATTGCCTCATAACGACACATAATTTCCTGAAAATTAATATAATTACTGCTAATTATGTCTATTAGAAGATTATCCAAATAACATTTCTATTTGATAATTCTACGACACGAATTTTTAATAAAAAATAAATAAGATGCATAAAAAACAGCTGTGTAAACAAGTTGTTTGAGTTTTTTTTTAATTTTTGGCTGCAGAACTTCACATAATTTCACGCAAATTAATATAATTACTACTAATTATGCCTATTAAATGATTGTCCAATTAACACTCCAATATGAATATCCTATAACAGTAATTATTCATAAAACATAAATGAGATACATTTAGAACTGTTGTTTAAATAAGTTATTTAAGATTTTAAAAAATTATTGTCTCATAACTACATACTAATTTCGTGAAATTTAATATAATTACTCGTAATTATGCCTATTAGAAGATTATCCAATTAATACTACGATATGAATACTATGTTTGCGCAAAACATAAGTAAGATACATTAAAAACTACCGTTCAAATTTTTTTGCCGCATAACTATATATAATTTTGCGCAAATTAATATAATTACTCCTAAAAATGCGTATTATAAGATTATCTAATTAAAACTTTGATACGAATATTCTATATCACTATTTTGGCGCAAAACATAAGTAAAATATATTAAAAACAGCTGTTTAAACAAGTTGTCTGACATTTTTAAAAATTTTGGCCCCGTAAATACGCATAATTCCTTGCCAATTAGTATAACTATTCCTAATTATGCCTATTATAAGATTGTTCAATTAACAATTTGATGTGAATATTCTATGACATTATTTTTTCCCAAAACACAAGTAAAATGCATTAGAAACAACTATTTAAAAAAGTTATTCGAGTATCTCAATATTTTTGGCCCCATAACTACACATAATTTATTAAAAAATAATATAACCACTCCTAATTATGTCTATTAAAATATTATCTAATTAAGACTTCAATATGAATATTCTACAACACTAATTATGTACAAAATATAAGTAGTAGACTTTAACAATAGCTGTTTAAACAGAGTTGTTTTGAGTTTTTTTTAAAAATTTTGGCCGCATAATTACACATAATTTCTTATGAATTAATATAATTACTCCTCAGCATTCCTATTATAAGATCATCTAATTAAAATTTTGATATAAATATTCTATGACGCTATTTTGGCGTAAAATATAACTAAGATGCATTAAAAACAGCTATTTAAACAACTAATTTGAGATCTTCAAAATTTGAGTGCATAACTGAACATAATTTCTTATAAATTAATATAATTACTTCTAAATATGCCTATCGTAAGATTTTTCAATTAAAACTTGGATATTAATATTATACAACACTAATTTGCACAAAATAAAGTAAGATGCATTAAAAAACTACAGTTTAAACAACTTGTATGATCAATCCAATTTTTTTTTGCCGCATAACTGCACACAATTTCATATAAATTTATATAGTTACTCCTAATTACATCTTTTATAAGATTTTTCTATTTAGGTTTTGATATGAATATCTTACGATACTAATTTTTCACAAAACATAAATAAGATGTATTAGAAACTTCTATTTAAAAAAGTTGTTTGAGTTTTCAACATTTTTGCCCCCAGAACTTCACACAATTTTGTGCAAAATATATATACATAATCTTAATTACTCCTAATTCCGGGAGCACAAAACATGAACACTGGACCCGATGCCCTCGGTACCGCCCCAATCGAGTCCTGGAGCGCAAGGTCGAGGGAACGCAAAACATCAAAACGGGACCAGACGCCCTCGTTATCACCCCAAACGAGTACGGGAGCGCAAAACATGAAAATGGACCTGGAGCCCTCGGTAGCGCCCAAAACGGGTCGGCGGAACGCAAAACATGACAATGAGACCAGGCGCACTCGGTATTGCCCCAAACGAGTCTGGGAGCGCAAAACATGAAAAATGGACTCGGCGCCCCTGGTACAGCCCAAAACGGGTCGGGGAACGCAAAACATGAAAGCGGAACCCGACGCTATCGGTACCGCCCTAAACAATTCTTGGGGCCCAAAACATGAAAACTGGACCCGGCGCCCTCGGTACGCCAAAAACGAGATCAGGAGCACAAGATATGAAAACTTGAACTGGCACCTTCAATACCACTGAAAACGAGTCCAGGAGTGCAAAACATCACAATTGGACCCGACGCCCTCCGTATTGCCCCAAACGAGTCCAGGAGCGCAAAACATGAAAACTGGACGCGACGACCTCGATACCGCCCCAAACGAGTCCGGGAGCGCATAACATTAAAACTGGACACGACGCCCCCGGTAAATGATAAATCGGGTTGGGGAACGCAAAATATGAAAACAGGACACAACGCCCTCAATATCGCCCTAGATAATTTTGGGAGCGCAAAACATGAAAACCGAACCCGACGCCCTCGGTACCGTCCAAAACGGGTCGGGGGAACGCAAAATATGAAAACGGGACTAGGCGCCCTCGGTATCGCCCCAAACGAGACTGGGAGCGCAAAACGTGAAAACTGGACACGGCGCCCCGGGTACCGCCCAAAACGGGTCGGGGAACGATAATAGAAAAACGGGACCCGACGCCCTCGGTACCGCCCCCCACGAGTTCGGGAGCGCAAAACTGGACCCGGAGCCCTCGGTACCGCCCAAAATGGGTCGGCGGAACGCAAAACATGAAAACGGGACAGGGCGCCCTCGGTACTGCCCTAAACGAGTTCAGGAGCGCAAAACATGAAAACTGGACACGGCGCTCCCGGTACAGCCCAAAACAGATTTGGGAACACAAAACATGAAAACGGGACCCGACACCCTCGGTACCGCCCCCCATGAGATCGGAAGCGCAAAACATGAAAACTAGACCCGGAGCCCATGGTACCGCCCAAAACGGGTCGGCGGAACGCAAAACATGAAAACGGGATCGAGCGCCCTCGGTACCGCCCCAAACGAGTTCAGGAGTGCAAAACATGAAAATTGGACACGACGCCCCCGGTACAGCCCAAAATGGGTCTGGGAACGCAAAACATCAAAATTGGACCTGACGCCCTCGGTACTGCCCAAAACGGGTCGAGGGAACATAAAACATGAAAATGGGACGAGGCTCCCTCGAAACCGCCCCAAACGAGTCCGAGAGCGTAAAAAAACAAAACTTGACATGGCATCCCCAGTACCGCCCTAAACGATTCCGGGTGCGCAAAACATGAAAACTGGACCCGGTGCCCCCGGTACAGCCAAAAAGGGTCGGGGAACGTAAAACATGAAAACGGGAGCCAACGCCCTCGGTAATGCCCCAAACAATTTCGGTAGAGCAAAATATGAAAACTGGACCCGACGCCCTATGAACCGCCCAAAACGGGTCGGGGAACGTAAAACTTGAAAATAGGACCTGTGGCCCAAAGTACCGCCCCGAACGAGTCCGGGAGCGCAAAATAGGAAAACTGGACCCGACGCCCTCGATACCGCCCAAAATGGGTCAGGAAACGTAAAACATGAAAACGGGACCCTACGCCCTCGGTACTGCCGAATACGAGTCCGGGAGCGCAAAACTGTAAATGGGACCCGACATCCTCGGTACCGTCGAAAACGAGGCCAGGAGCGCAAAATATGAAAATGAGACCTTATACCCTCGGTACCGCCGAAAATGAGTCCAGAAACGCAACAGATGAAAGACAGGATATGACGTCTTCGGTACCGCCCAAAATGAGTCCGGGAGAACTAAACTTGAAAACAACACCTGACGCCCTCGGTACCATCGAAATAGTGTCCGCGAGCGCAAAACATGCAAACGGGACAAGACATCCTCGGTATCGTCGAAAAAGAGTCCGGGAGTGCAAAATAAGAAAACGGAACCCGACGCCCTCGGTATTGTCGAAAATGAGTCCGAGAGCGAAAAACAAGCAAACGGGACCCAGCTCCCACGAAACCGCCCAAAACGGGTCGGAGAGCGCAAAACATAAACCTAACGCCGACGCCCTCGGTACTAACCAAAATGAGTCTGGGAGCGCAAAACATGAAAACAGTACCCAACGCCCACGGTACCGCTGAAAACGAGACCGGCAGCGCAAAACATGAAAACTGGAACCGACGCACTCGATACCACCGAAAATGAGTCTGGGAGCGCAAAACATGAAAAATGGAACCGACGCACTTGATACCACCGAAAACGAGTCCGGGAGCACAAAAAATCAAAATTGGACATGACACCCTCGGTACCGCCCAAAACGGGTTGAGGAACGCCATACATGAAAACGAAACCCGACGCCCTTCGTACCGCCCCAAACGAGTCCAGGAGCGCAAAACATTAAAAAGGGACTCGACGCCCTCGATACCATAAAAAACGAGTCCAGAAGCGCAAAACATGAAAATAGGACACTATGCCCTTGGTACCGCCGAAAACGAGTCCGAGAGCGCAAAACATGAAAATTAGACCCGACGTACTCGGTACCTCCATAAAAGAGTTTAGGAGCGTAAAACATGAAAACTGGAACTGTCGCCCTCGATACCGTCGCAAAACGGGACCCGACGTCCTCGGTACCGTCGAAAACAAATCTAGGAGTGAAAAACATGAAAACTGGAACCGGTGCCTTCGGTACCGCCCGAAACGGGTCCGGGAGCGCAAAATATGAAAACAGGACCCGACACCCTCGATACTGCCCCAAACGAGTCGTGGAGCGCAAAAGATGAAAACTTGATTCGGCGCCTTCGGTACCGCCCAAAACGGGTCCGATAACGCAAAACATTAAAACGAGAATCGGCGCCCTCGGAACCGCCCAAAATGAGTCTGGGAGCACAAAATATGAAAACAGGACCAGACGCCCTCGGTACCACCAAAAAAGAGTTAAGAAGCGTAAAACATGAAAACGGGACCCGATGCCCTTGGTTTCGTCAAAATTTAGTCCTAGAGAGCAAAACGTGAAAACGGGACCCGACGCCCTTGATACCGCCCCAAACGAGTCTGGGAGCTCAAAACAAAAATCTGGATTCAGCGCCATTGGTAACGCCCAAAACAGGTCTGGTAGCGCAAAACATGAAAACGAGAACCGACGCCCTCGGTACCGCCTTAAATGAGTATGGGAGCACAAAATATGTAAACGAGACCAGATGCCCTCGATACCGTCGAAAATAAGTTAAGAAGCACAAAACATGAAAATAGGACCCAATGCCCTCTGTACCGTCAAAAACTAGTCCTGAAGAACAAAACATGAAAATGAGACATGACGCCCTCGGTAATGTTGAAAATGTGTCCGAAAGCGCAAAACATGCAAACGGGGTCGAGCATTCTCGATACAGTCGAAAATGAGTTTAGGAGCGCAAAACATGCAAATAGGACCCGACGCCCTAGGTTCCGTCGAAAATGAGTCCGCGAGCGCAAAATATGCAAACAGGACCCGACACCCTTGGTACCGTCGAAAACTGGAACCGGCGCCCTCAATACTGCCGAAAATGAGTCAAGGAGCGCAAAACATGAAAATTGGACCCGGCACCCTCGGTACAGCTCTATACCAGTTCGATAGCGCAAAATATAAAAATTGGACCCGACGCCCTTAGTATCGCCCCATAAGAGTCCGGGAGCGTAAAATATGAAAACTGGACCCGACGCCCCTGGTACCGCCCCATAAAAGTCCGGGAGCGCAAACATGAAAATTGGACCCGACGCCCTTGGTACCGCCAAAAACATGTCGTGGAGCGCAAAATATGAAAATGAGACCCGACGTCCTCGGTACCGCCCAAAATGAGTCCGGGAGACCGAAACATGAAAACGGGTCACGGCGCCCTCAAACCGCTGAAAAAGTGTCTGCTAGCGCAAAACATAAAAATGGGACTCGACATCGTCGGTACCGCCCCTAATGAGTTTGGGAGCGCGAAACATGAAAACGAGACCCGACGTCCTCGGTATCGTTGAAAACGAGTTTGGGAGCGCAAAACATGAAAATGATACCCAACGCCCCTAATACCGTCGAAAATGAGTCCGGGAGCGCAACACATGAAAACTGGACTCGGCGCCCTCGGTACCTCCCAAAACGAGTTTGGGAGCGCAAAACATGAAAATTGGACTCGACGACCTCCGTACCGTGAAAAACGATTCCAAGAGCGCAAAACATGCAAACGGGACCAGACATCCTTGGTATAGTCGAAAATGAGTGTAGAAGGGCAAAACATTAAAATAGGAGCCGACGCCCTCGGTATCGTCGAAAACGAGTCTAGGAGCGCAAAACATGAAAATTAGACCAGACAACCTCGGTACCGACCAAAACGAGTCCGGGATCGCAAAACATGAAAATGGGACCCGACGCCCTCGGTACCACCGAAAACGAGACCAGGAGCGCAAAATATGCAGACGAGACCCGACGTTCTCGGTACCGACAAATATGAGTCAAGGAGCATAAAACATGAAAATGATACCTGATGTCATCCATACCGTCGAAAATGAGTCCGAGAGCGCAAAATATGAAAACTAGGCCGGCGCCCTCGGTAACGCCCAAAACGAGTCCGGGAGCACAAAACATGAAAACTGGACCCGACGCACTAGATACCGACCAAAACGCATCCAGGAGGGCAAAACATGAAAACTGGACCCGACGCCCTCGGTACCGCATAAAACGAGTCTGAGAATGCAAAACATGCAAACGAGACCCGACATCCTCGTTACCTTCGAAAATGAGTCCGGGAGCGTAAAACATGGAAACGAGACCCGACGCCCTCGATACCGTAAAAAATATGTCCGGGAGCGCAAAAGAAGAATACTGGACTCAGATCCCTCAGTACCGCACTAAATGAGTCTGGGAGCGTATAACATAAAAACTAGAACGGGCACTTTCGGTACCGCCCAAAACGGGTTCGGTAGCGCAAAACATGAAAACGGAACACGGCGCCCTCGGTACCGCCCCAAACGAGT
>CAXKVV010000391.1:0-30506 GCA_964058805.1 Schoenoplectus triqueter
ATTTCCGTGGCCCCCTGCACCACGGGGTCTGCCCTACAGCTTTTAATTTTTTGTGTGCATTCTCACCTTCAGTCTCACTGTTGATCGTATCCACCATCTCGTCCTCCCCTTCCAAGCCCCGTTGCTCCCCAGTTATGTGCCAGCTCAGGCCCATGTGTGTGCTCGACCTCTTATTTTGCGTGCTAGGAGCCTCTTAATTCAGGTTCAATTCTATATTTCTCGTGCTACTGGACTGACTCTCCCCCACCTATTGCTCCCCGCTTGGCTCAATCCCCCTCTAATCGCCTTCACCATGTATGTGACATACTCTCTTATGATCGGTTCCAAAATGTTGCACATCTCAGGTCTATTTTTGTATTCCCCTTCATGTGTCATCCGGACCAATTTATTAGGCTTGTGCATGACCCTAGCTCGTGTCTAACTAGTCCACAGAAACAATACACCCTATACAGTTTTTCATAAATGACTAGAGCTTGCACCATTGTCCCATTTGGTCCCCTAGCCACCACTCTATCTTTGATTGGAATTTTCAGCCGACATTAGAATTTGAGCCTTATAAACCTTCAGCCCACTTATTTAAATTTCTTACACCTCAGACATTACCGTACCCAATTGCCTAAAAAATAGGTCAATACCTTGGAGAGGAGCACCTCAGATGGGAGTCTATGCAGCTGAGACTAGACCTCCATACAGTTGTGCCTAAACCTCCATACGCTTTACGAAATCCACCCTCAAGCAAGACGGTCCATCCGCTTTTTATAGCACAACCGCATCATTGTGATAACTCCACATCGCTTTTTCAATTACCACCCACGTCCTTAATGTCCTCGAACTCAACTAGATATGTGTTCCTTGCCATAGTTACCACACTGCCTCCTTCACTCAGATTCCATGCGTGAGACATCGTGACGATAAATTATGAGTCAATCATCACTCTATCCAAGATCACCCTTGCTACCGCGCAAAGTTGCCAATTTTGATTTACAAACACTTGCTCAGACATCAATAGTTCTTCCCCTTGTTCGGCCTCACCATCGCCTTGCATGGCCACAGATTTTACAATTAGTTCTTCATTTGTGAGATCCATCTTGAAGTTAGAGCAATTGTACTTTTGGTTTATAGGAGCTTTGTGCAACTAGACTGAGAGGCCCTGCTCAGTTCTTATAATATGTATCCCCTCTTTCATAGATGGAAACAACCTGAGAGTCTTTCCGTCCAGCCCAGACCCATCATCAATACATTTTCTCGGCCCCTTCCATTTGGAGCCTGTCCCATTTATTACCTTCTGATCCTGGTCTGGTGGCAGGTCATGAGCTACTTTATTTGCTCCCCCAAGCTCCCATTTTTTTACCCTGGTTCAACACTGCGTCATCTCCTGCCTCCTCCTGTCTCACATTAATTTATTCCTCAGCTTACTTTGTTATATCTCATTGAACGGGAAAAGGGAGTGGGCTAGTTGTAACTCGTCCAGCACCCCTACTGGCCCTTATCCAAAGCCCCTTGTGCCTTGTGCTTTGTGTACCCTCGGTCTCCACCCTCTGCATAGGTTTGGCCACCTTTTCTAGCCTCTCCTCAGGAGAAAACTATCTTTGTACCATTTTCCTTGGCACTCGCGCCCTCAGATTTAATGTGCCTTCAACGACTAGTAGTGTCTTATTTCTTACCTCTGGTTCTTTTTGTTGTTTGGCCTGAGTTATGGACTTATGGTAACTTTTTGATTGCGTGCTTCTTTCTTTTTTTTTGACCTTCTCAAATTGTACCGCATCTGGCTTATGGTTCTCTCGAGGCGAGAAAAGCATGCGTCGAGCAGCAGACTCCTTGGCGCGTAGCACCGAATTTTCCATGGTATGGTTCGAATCTCCGATTCTCCTGATGCTGTCATCCGCTCCCTTCTCTTCTCCATGTTTCGTCTTCCCTCCAGTTCCCCAGATAGTTAGTTCTCCTGATATCTCTTTTTTATTTGTTGTTGCTGTCATGCTTCTTTCAGTTCTGTATCTTCTCCAATCTCCTAATTCTTCCCTTCCTCACTACTGCATTCACTATCTTCCTGTTCTAATCATATCTCCTCCACCCCTTGATCCTCTTCCTCCCCTCTATGTTTAGAGTTCTCCCCCTCCCATCTATTATAGTGGGCTCTTATTCGGTCCATCCCCCTAGCTAGGGATTTTCTAGCACTAGCCTCTGTCCCAAACTCTCCATTTCGATTACGTCCATACATATAATCATATTTCAGGCAGGGTGGTGCCCCTGAAAGGTCCAATCAATGAGAACCACAAAGACTTGCTCCTATCTACCTCCCGCGTGGACCATAATCGAGTTTGGGATCATGCGGCCGTCGTGGCAGTCCACCATCGCGTAGATCGCCCGTCTATATGGTCCATTAGTGCACACATCATCAATGAAGACAGGCTCACAGAAGTCTTCAAGGATCTTGATAGCAATTGCTCGGGACCATATTCTCAGCGGAATGTTCTTCAAGTGAACTGTTACCCGCACGGACACCGGCCTTGGGAGTATGGGTTCTCCCTCGAACTTTTCCACCGATATTTCTTGTCTGGTTGCCTACTCGCGACTTTCTGCTATGATATCTCTTGGAGACAGTTCATCTGGGATGTTGATAATAAAATTTTCATGTGTGAGGCGAAGAGCTGGTAGATCCGCCTCCCGAGCACCATATCGCGGGCTAGATATCGGCGAACTCGATCGATATTTCGGTTTGTGCTCGAGCTTGAGAAGGTGATTACGATTGCTCACTCTCATTCGGCCTCCTCCCCTAACGGGTAAGACCTATTGGGGTATAGGGCTGATTGCTTCCTCTGCCTAGTTACGTAGATGTATCCAGCCATGGAGCACGATAGAGTTTACGGAGGGGGTATTTCTGTAGCAAAGACGATTGTTTTGGTAGATGTTTAGGTATGGTGTGTAGAGACTTTTGGAAGTTTTGGTTTTGTTGAAAATTTAAGGTATATTTTCAAATGTTCGAAGGGTACTGTTTCAAAGAGAGTGGAAGGGTGTCATTAATGGAGTTGAAAACGACGTGTAATGGGAACAGGCGCTCTTGCAGAGGGGTGTTAATGGGGTAGGATGTGGCAGCCGGCTGTGTTGCAGTGCATTAATGGTCGGTATAAATGTTGTTTGGTTGATTTCTCTAATCGCCTTCCATTTCATCCCCGAATTTCCAACATATGAGATTTTCTTGTAATTATTAATCAAACTATATTCCTTTCTGTACTCTTTGAATTTGCTTTTATGTTTCACAAGAACGCTTTTGCGTGTGATGTATTATTGACTTCTGATACCACTGACATGACCCGCGATTTACATCTGGTATTTACTTGTGAATCATGCCTAGCCTTTGAAGTTTGAACAATATTGCTTTTGACGAGTTCATACTTTTTAAGGACATATTTCTTAAGATAATTTTTTTCATAATCATGAGATAATATTATAAAACATATTTTATTATTAACATGCAGAAATGATGATATAATAATTATCTTATCTCTAACTTTTAAGGTTAGTTCTTGCAAAAAAATAAATCAAAGGATGCTGAGATTAGTTAACAATTGCATGGAGCCAAGAATGAAATTTTCTATCAAACTTATTAATTCTCGTTACGGACGGAGTTGCCGAGTTGGTACTGATGCCTAGATGTTTAGTTAAGTATTTCTAAGACAACTTCTATACGTTCGTCTTAATAATTTTGATGGCAGGAGGAGAGCGCGCGAACGAACGAAGACAAATGGAACTCGTCGTGGGTATCAGTGCCGTGTCTAATTTATTGATGATTTAAGGAAGCATCGAATCAGTTTATGGGCCAGACCTATTACTGTAATGGCGCAGAGAGCAGCCTCCGTAGCCAGTACTACAAACACAACGCAATGAGGAGCTAGAAATTATGAAAAAGAATAAAAGTAACATAAGCCGCTTTATTCCATAACTAAAGCTCGTTTTATACAATCTGTGCGCAAAGCAAGCAAGGTGATATTCTACACTAAAAGAACAAAACATTTTGAGACCTCGACTTCTATCGGTTGTCTTTTTTTAAACCAAAAAAATAAAAAAATAAAAGAGCAAAAGAATGATATAAACCTATAAACAGAGAAGACTGAAGAATACAAGAGGTATGAAGGCATTATCGAGTTGAGCTGTATATGCCTCCAATAAGCCACTCAGTGTGACTGCTATCAGCAATGACCCCCAATGCTGCATCATTAAGCCATAAAGAGGGTTTAGATAAAATTAACAGCAGGTAATCTTAAAACCCGATTTCATCCAAACGTAATATTGGCCTAGATTCACTGCCCTATAGAAATTTTATAATCTACATGGCTACACTAGAAAGAAACAGAGAATAAACCTGAGAGAGGATATATCCACTGGAAGCAAGAAGCGGAAGAAGTATATAACAAGTCGCCCACACAGAGGTTATTCCAGCTGCTGTCCCTTCTATTGTTTTCTCTGTTTCCATTTTTTTTAAATATTTTCAAGTTTAGATTCAAAATTATATTTTAATAATGATACCATAAACATGAGTGATAATATAAGATTAGTAGATGTGTCTATTACTGACTTCCTGCTTTGCTCCATCTGAGAACTCCGTATTTGTGACCTACCATTGATGCCTGTTTAATTGAAAAACATAAAAAATTCTTAGTCAAAGAAATGCTGAATAGCAACATTTCCATTCTGTAACAGTACAGCTTTTTGCAGTATGGTAAGCACATGATAGATGAAAACAACAAAATCAAGAATAGTAACCCTACTCAAAAGAAACCAACAATCAACCCTTTGTGACAGCTTAATAGAAAATCATAACTGCACTGTGTTTAAAAATAAAAAAAGTTACTGAATTGCAAGGTTAGAGCTTCACAACTGCACTGTGTTTGGCAATACAGCAAGTGCACTAAATGTACCCCACAAACAACAGGTAATATGTCCATGTTAGCTGTCACTGAAATGATAAGGGTGTAATGGAAAAGTTGAGTACATATCCAGTGTACTGATTTATTAGAACTGACTGAAAACGTAGGTGGTAAAAGCATCTTGATAAAAGAATAGGAAATGGTACAAACCATTGTATCACCAATCCCTAAGCTCAGAATAACAGCAAAGGGTGCAAGAGGTCTGTCATTAAATCCTGATGCCATCCATTTGGGAAGAGCACAACCCAATAACAGAGAAAAATGACTGAAATTTCAAGAGGAATAGAACATTAGATATAAAATATTGAAAATATCAAATTTCATGCATGACCCTGCAAAAATAGGAATGGCTAAGCATGGAAATTTTTTCATAAACCAATGTATGCACTAAACACAATATATTCCCTGCATCCCATTGTTTGAATAGAAGTATTTCTGATACACAAATACTTGGAATTTAGCAGAGGAGAGATTACTGCAAAGATTTTTTTTTATTTTGGTAAATGAAAAAAAAATAGGAAACTGGTAAATTGGCCCGATTTTGTGCTCATCTAGCCTGGATCGAGTTTGAAACTCGATCTCAGGTGCCTAGACCGAGTTTCAAACTCGGTCCCGGGTTTTTTTTTTACGTTTGTGTATATTTGAAAGTTGGAGAAAAATGGGATCGAATTTAAAACTCGGTCCAAACATCTGGGATCGAGTTTTAAACTCAGTCCCAGCTTCCTGCTATTATATAGTACACCTAGCATCTTTCTCCTTCATCTTCCTTCAGCCAACAATTTCTTCAAAATCGTCATTGTTACTGTTGCAAGAGCTTCCAACTGAAAGTGTATTTTTCGAATGATCCAGAGCTGATACGTATTCACCTCTCTCGTCTCATCAATATTATAAATTTATTTTTTCTATTTGGAGTTTTGAACTATTAATTTTTGTTGTAAAATTAAAATACACTAACATTAGGATTTATCGTTCATACTGTAAAGACGAAAATGTTGTTGATCAATGTGTATCACGGAGGTCAAACCTGAACACTTCAACTGACGTGGGTTGTGACATTCGTGCCGCATGCACATTTTCTACCGACGATACAATCAATCTTCATGACTTGAAGAGGCAGATTCATGCTGGTTTGGAGTTGCTCCCTAGCCAATTCAATGTCCAGGCTAGATGGGCACAAAATCGAGGCATACCAGTTTCCTATTTTTTTTTCATTTACCAAAATAAAATAAAAAAATCCGTCACATTCATGTTTGATCCTGATAAATCTCAAATTGGCATATAAGCACAAAAAACATGAGAATATCTTATACCCTCCTCACCCCCCTTTCTACTATAGGCTTGTTATGAGGGGTCCGATAATTTCTTTTTAATAGAAGAGAAACATGCTAATCTTTAATTTCTTTGATACATGCAAAAAGCATTATATGCCTTTTTTTTACTCTTGGATATGCTTGATATTTTCATGTTTTAATCAGCATAAATTAATACTTCCGCTAAACAGAATGTCTACAAAGTAGAGAGTACATGCCTGACAATGAGAATATCTGAATCCCGATGGTCAGTAAAAGCATTCATGAATTGGTCCACCATTTTACCCAGAGGCCATACTTCCCACACCTTGCGTATTCCATTTACAAGGTTACTTCTTAAAAGGAACTTTGAAACTTTAATATTTTAACCATAAAAGATAGAAATGTTTCAGGAAAGGCATACCCGAATAATTTCTAGTAATAAGAAAACCATCAAAGCAGCACCAAATGCCAGGTCCAAAAAAGAGGGCTGCCATAAAAACAAAACAGCAAACAAATAAATTAATGACAATTCTGGCATTGAGGTTTATATTATTATAGTAGAACAAGGATACCTACCAAGGGATCTCAAATTGAACTTAAAAAGGAATCAATCGTGGATATCATTTTGTATGGAAAACATATCCAAAGTAACAATTTTCATTGACATTGTATATAGCATATTGCCATAATTAAGATGAACAATCAGGTTATGGAGAACCGACAACTCAAAAAAATTTCAGTGTTGTTTGCAAGTAAGATAAAAATCTGCTACAATCTGGAGTATAATGTACACCAGCAACCTTTGAAAGAACAAAGTGACGAAGTACCTGAAATATGAGAGCGGGTACGAACATTAGGACAGCAATGAGGTGGTAGTACTTTCTGAGAAGTATCCTCTCTGTTTTACTTTGTTTTGATATGTTGTAAAAGCGATAAACAGAGATGCATATAACACATATCCAGTATGAGCATAGGGCTAGCCGTTCTAGTGGACTTGTTAGCACAAAATCTATTACCCTGTTAAACAGAGAATATTTCAGGCAAACTAATCCTTTCAAATTTTAAATATTCTTGTCAACATATTTCATACAGCTACGAAATATGATGAAAATATTGCATATCCAAAACATGATCAAAAGCAAAAGGGGAAAAAAAAAAGAACCACCAGATAGATGTTCTGGACTGTACATACATTACAGATCTCAATCACATTTAAAATTCTGCAACATTAGAAAAACCAAACATATTACCCATCACTACCGCAATTAAGCAACAAATCAACCCCATTTAGCCTCATGGCCAACTCAAATGCCAAAACGTCTCAAGGAAAGAAATGAATAAAGGGGCAAGAAGGTCAACAGACTTGTACAGGCAACCAGAAATTAAAACGGAAGATAAACAACTGGTAATATAGAGAAATTAAGAGTTAATACTCAAAATGATGCTCACCATAACAGCGGGTGCACACCAAAATTGTGAACAAAGTTCATCCAAGCTGGCATTAGGAATGTTAACATAACAATAGTGGAAGTGCAAAATAAAGCTGTGCTTTCAATTTTTCTTGGTGTGCTCATATTTCTGAGATAACCCCATAACTGAAGGGTCAATTTGAAAAACACGGGCACAAGAAGAAGTCCTAGCAATTCTCCCTGAAATCAAAGAGATGAGTATTGTATAAAGGGAAAAGTTAGGTACAGTATGGAGTAGGAAGCCACTACGTGCTTGGATCTCATACAGATGTGTTATAATCCTTTGCTGCAGCACGGCGCAGTGCAACACACACTGTGGAGTTATGTACCTGACGGTTAGTTTCTTTCTTCTTCTTTTTTAAGTGTGTGTGTGGTTTGGGTGGGGGGAGTGACATGCAAAGTTCAAAGACTTGCATAATTTTGATAAAACTCAGTCCGGTCTTTCATTGGAGTGTCATGTTTTCAAATTTGCAATGCTCTGAGGTATGATATGTGTAAGTTAAAAGGTATTGATAATACAGAATAGCCAACAATAATTAGAAAAAAAAAACCTGAATAACTGTGGCCATTTCAGTATGAGTTCTGTTTGATAGATAATAGGATTTTGAGGATACAGACAATAAGCTCAGCTGCACACATTTTTTATATTAGAGTTAGCTTTAATAAAAAAACAATGAGTTATAAGATATAGACATATAATACTAACATAAAAACCATCTATAATATTGTATGTACCTTGGCAAGAGTATGAGTTAACATATCCCCAAAGTAGAGAACCATACCAGCTGAGACCAACAGTGCCTCACCTAAGATTAACAAAAATGCTCAAACCAATTGTTTTCAATCTGACCAAAAGATTAGAAGCACCCAATATAATTTCCAATCTTTATAAGACAATAAAAGCAACAAATTATCAAGGCTGACATGCATTAGACCAAAATAATAACAAATATGATGAATATGGTCAGCTGAGCATATGAGGTAATTCTTCTATACTCCTTTTCTTTGTTTATAGCATTTCTCATCTGATTAACACCAGGTTCTATCTTTTTTTTTAGGTTAGACATCGAGTTACTCAAGACAATCATGTTACCAATTACAGGAAAATAGAAAAGAAATTAAAGGTATCAAACTATAAACCTCAATTAAAAGTACCAATTGATGCGCATGAAGGGAATTTTTGCAAAATGTGCTGGATAAGGGCTGCAGTAGCTGCTCCATGAGAAATCAAGAACAAGATGTTGGAACCAAACCAACCTAATAACAAAGATAGAAAAATCAGCACTGTGGGTAAAACTTTTTGTCTAGCTACACCATATATGGAAAAGAAGGTGTCTAGCCCATTTCAGATTATCATTATTATTCTTCACTTAATTTGCCATAACCAAGCAAACACATCTGGTACCAGAGTTTGGCACCATGTATTATGACAACTTTCAGAATAGTGTTAACATAAACAGTGCATCTTACCTCCATTTGTCTTCAACTTGAAGCATAAATAGCATGTGACCATGTAAAGCAGTACACAGAGGTATGTACAAGACAATTCTTTAGAGCATAATGTATAGCTCCAATTTTTGCGAGAAGTTGCTTGAAGATACGACAAGAATGTAAGTACACCTAAGCAGCAAGTGGACACTGTCCAATAATGCATATCCAAATATGCAAACTCTGCTAGTGGAAAAAAAACTCAATTCAGTTTCTACAGAAAGGAAATTATATAATCTTTTAATAGTGTTAATAGCATGATAGCGAAAACAGAATATTTTCTTAAGTCCTCAGAATAGCCAACACAACTGCCAACCCTATAAAACTGAAGGGTCCAATGAAGGACAATATGGTACCTTGCTAGCCTACCATTGCCCTTGCATATTAAACAAAAATAAGCATGTGCCAACATGCACTGTGCACAGCAATTATTTAAGAAATTCTCAATAACATATTTCTCAAGTCTCCACTGATGATTATGATAACATTTATTTCCAACACAATATATCTCATCCAATCTGCAAAAGATGCACCATAAGGTGCGCAATAGAAATAATAGACCAAATTACACACAACTTAATGGTTCCAAATTGTTAGAGAATTACCTACCTTCATCTCCATTTTCATGAATTGATAATACTCGAGATATCTGAATAAGCCGTGAAAGTACCACACTTGGCAGTGTGGTTGCTCCAAGAAGAATCCCAGATGAAGCACCCAGCCTGCAACATGTCATGAGAAAACAACCTTATATTACATTTTAGATATGACATCTGTCCAGGTCAAGTTAAAAGAAAGGTCAGTACTGCCTTTGCTGGTACCTCAAACCAGACGAAATTCAAATTTAGTTCTACCCAGCTAGCCTACCATATCACATTGCCCGGCAGCAAGCAAGCATGGTATTTTACCAGGAAGGTCATGAAGCAGCCTACCATACCAGTATATAACGGAGCGCAAGCTCATACCAATTAATTATTCAAAGTTTCAAACCCCCATTTTTTTGGAATTTACTGCAACTTATCTAGTCTCGTATTCTCGTCACTGTCTGCCTGAAATATTTCTAGCGAACCCTATACAAGATCTGAATTCAGGGATCTTTACTTGAATTGGGTAGCCTATTCTCAAATCCACAATAGAAGATCAGCTGACCTCGAGTTGAAAACAATAAAAGAAACGAGAAGCAACGTTGGACCAGTTAAGTGTTTTACCAACTAAATTTCATCTTACTCTAGCCTCTTTCTTTTCAAAATACTATCCATAGGCGCATAATTCACAAATTGAAGCAACACGTGGAATTAAAGGCGTCACCGACCTGGTTTTGAAGCGCTGAAGAGCATAATTGGAGCTTTCGACCGAGATCTCGACAAAGAGCGCTGCGAGAGAAAGGAGGCAGAGAGCCGACGCGTGGAAAAAGAGCGATGAAGGAACGGACAGCGCGACGCGGGAGACGAAGAGGAGCACGACGACCCTCTCGCCGGAGAAGATCTCCCTGTGGGCCCCACCGGCCATGGGAGCAGCCAAGCAGGGAAGGAGGCTGGGTTTGGCGGGGGGAGGGAGGGAAAGAGCGGCCAAAAAGGGAGTTCACATCTGCTGACGCGATGGCAGGGCCCTGCCATTGACTCAATGGCAGGTGGAGCCCACAAAATAAAAGGGATGAGGTCCACCTGCCATTGAGTCAATGGCAGAGTCCTGCCATTACTTCTATGGCAGCAGATGTGAATCCGCCAAGAAGGTAACAGCGACCGCGTTGAGCGTGCCGTTAGGGGTACGACGGGTGAGTGGTAAGTCTGTAACTGTGTATGCCGGTTCGGTTTATTTTTCTCGCTTGCACTTTGCACCAACTAGCAAAATACCTGCCCGTAATGCTGGCCTTGTATTTTTTTTATGAAACTTTTTTATTGAAAATAATAAACTATATTCGAATTGATATAAATACGGAATAATTTTTCAAAACTGAAACTTGGAATTGTAAAATTACTTTACATTTTCTATTTTATGGATTTTATATTAGCTTATCAGAATACCTTGTCGATTGCAATTTGGTTTTTTTCTTATGTTTTGAGCTGGTGAAATTAATAGAATGAATAACTTTTGTCATACTGTTCATAAATATGCAAAAATTTATGTTTAATCATTCTACAAAAGTTTTTAAAGGCTCAAACCAATTGAATATATAGATATTTATTATTGATTTTGACATAAAATAATTTAAATATAGTAGGAAACATAAAGAAAACAATGAACCTTAATCCGCAATTAAAAAGTATGTAAATAAGATAGATTACATTCCAAAAGGAAAAAAATGAAATAGAACTAAATATTTTGATTAATTTTTAATTTGGTCCTTCAATTTTACAGTTTGTGTATTTTAGTGATACGTGTTGAAATTAAGTTATAAATGTTAATCTTTCAAAATTATTTATGTCATAAAGGTTCGAAAACATTGACTATAATATAAATAAATAGAGGACATTATTCAAAATAACTTTGTATATTTTGATTATTTTAAGAGTTGAAATGAAGCTACAAAAGACATAAAACTTGAATAAATTGAATACGGTTTTAATATATTTGTGCTAATATTTCAATATTATTTGTGTCATAAAAGTTAGAGAATACAATAATTATAAGATAAATGAATAGGATGTCATTAAAAATAATTTTGTGCATTTTTGTGATTTTATGTGTTGAAATTAGACTACAAATGATAATAAAAAAATACTCGAAAAAATTGAATATCATTTTAATGCATTTGTGTTAATCATTTAACGCTATTTGTGTCATAAAGATTTAAGAACACAGTGGTTATAATACAAATGAATAGGAGATATCATTCAAAATAAAATTATAAATATTGGTTATTTTGTGAGTTTAAATGAGGCTACAAATGATAAAAAACTTGAATAAATAAAATATCATTTTAATGTATTTGTGTTAATATTTTAACATTATTCGTGTCATAAAGATTCGGTAACACAATGATTATAGTGTAAAAAAATAGGCGACATCATTTAAAATATTTTTTTTATATTTTGGCGATTTGATGTGTTGAAATTAAGCTATAAATTATACAAAATATGAATAACCTGAATACCGTTTTAATGCAATGTTAACTTTTCATCACTACTCATGTCATAAAGGTTTGAAAATATAAATGAATAGGGAACATCATTCAAAATAATTATGTATTTTAGTGATTTTATGTATTGAAATGAGATTATAAATGACATAAAACTCAAAATACTGAACACTATTTTAAATTTTTAATGTATTCCTATTAATCTTTTAATGTTATTAGTGTCATAAAAAATTTAGAATATAATGGTTATAATGTAAACAAATAGAGGACATCATTCAAGATAATTTTATGAATTTTAATTATTTTTTGAGTTGCAATGAGGCTACAAATAATATAAAACTCGAATAAACTGAATACTATTTTAATGTATTTGTGTTAATATTTCAATGTTGTTCATGTCATAAAGGTTCAAAAATATAATAATTATAATATAAATGAATATGAGACATCATTAAAAAAATTGTATTTTTATGTTTTTATGTGTTGAAATGAGACTACAAATGATAAAAAAATTGAAAAAACTGAATATTATTTTAATGAATTTGTGTTATTTTTTTAATATTATTCTTATCATAAAGATTTGAGAACATAATTATTATTATCAAAATAAACATGGAACATAATTCAAAATAAGTTTATGTATTTTAGTGATTTTATGTATTGAAATAAGGCTACAAATGATAAAAAAACTCAAAATATTGAATATAGTTTTAGTGTATTTGTGTTAATTTTTTAACGTTATCCATGTCATAAAGGTTCGAGAACACAATGGTTATAACATAAACGAATAGGGACATCATTCAAGACAACTTGGTGTATTTTGGTTATTTTATGAGTTAAAATGAGGCTACTGTTTACCCTTGAAAAGTTTCAAGGATGAATGGATGAATAAATGAAATAAATTGATGATAAAATCATAAGAAAGGGGAAGAAGAGAGAGAGCAGTGGAAAGGTGGCCCACTGATCAGGAGAGGTCGCTGCCTAACCCCGGAACAAATCCATTAGTCCCACAATGGAATGCTGGGCGCAAAGTGGAGAGTATAAATACCCCGCTATTCTCTATCCACTCAGCATGAGTGACACCCAAGAAGATCGAGGGAGAGAGGAGACCTCTTGGGTGTCACCATGTGATTATACCTTTTCTGACAAGTGGGACCCACATGGCAGTCCCTTATGAGCAGCTCCAATGACATGGACCTAGCCTATTTTGTTAAGAAAGCTAACTAACCCGGAACAGAGGTTAAGCATTAATCCCACAAGGAAATCCTAAATATGGAGCAAGGATATAAATACCCAGCCACCTTCTACTCATTCGAAGTGGCTGACCCTCGGGAGATTTAGGAGAGAGAAAATCTCCTGATGGGTCAGCCATTTGATTATGTTTTCTCTGACAAGTGGGACCCACCTGGCAGCCCCTTGTAGATGAACCTAATAGCATAGCCTATCTGATGAGTCATCCATATGGACCATTTTCACTGACAGGTGGACCCCACACCTCAGTGACCTATTGAAGAGGGTCAGAATTGAACCCTAGAAATCTGCCTTTGAAGCTAACCCTAGAAAGGAGCTGAAGCAGTATAATCCCTATACTACATGAAATGATGTCAATGCCAAGCTAGCATTTTGATGCAACTAATCATGAGAAATTCCAAATGTGATTTCGCTTTCAAGGCTGACCTGGTGCCAAAGCTGCGAGCAACCACCTAACCATGCTTTGATTTGTGTCAATTACTGATAAGTAGTCAGTTCTTTGACCAAGTCACCCTCATGTTAAGGGATTGAAAGTCAATTTCACAAGACTGATCAGGTGCCAAAGCTGGGAGCAACCATCTGATCAAGTCTAGATTTATATTAATTGCTGATAAGTAGTCAGCATTTGATCAAATCAAGCCCTAATAAATATCAATATAAGTCTAATTGATATTTAGTTAGGGTGGTTTCTGCAAGAGGGAGATAATTGGCAGAGACATTTGTTAGTTTGTAATAATCTTGAAGTCAATAATACGATAAATTTGTTATATAAAGCTTTGTTCATGAATTGGATATTTAAACGATATTTTGTTTCCTTGAGTATTATTGAATTTATGAATCATTCCGAGTTCATGACTGG
Source organism: Schoenoplectus triqueter (assembly GCA_964058805.1). Classification (NCBI taxonomy): domain Eukaryota; kingdom Viridiplantae; phylum Streptophyta; class Magnoliopsida; order Poales; family Cyperaceae; genus Schoenoplectus; species Schoenoplectus triqueter. The sequence continues at coordinate 14,364 of CAXKVV010000391.1, forward strand.
AATTGTGAAACTTCATAATATAGAATATACTCTTAAAAGTCACTAACCAAGGTAATTAGCAGGAACACTAATTAACCGTTATCAGGTTAGTATGTGGATTAAATGATGGTCAAGTTTTACAGACCATAGACAAAGAGTTGTCATTTTAATCACATAAATAGATGTTCTAGGAACATCGTATTTGATAGACCCCGAATGAAACATTAAATGGAATTGTGTTCGTGTCATTAATGTTTTCGTTCAGTATTAAATTCTAAAGTATGAGGTATTCATTTTTCCTACATAAGATATGTATGTGTGTGATTTCTACCAAACGTTATCCGTAAAAGGTGGCTATAAAGGTAGCTCTTCGGTATACATAACTTATGCGGAGGAAGAGATGGTTTGCCAAAAGTACTATTGTCCCTCATATTTCTATATGAGTTATAGCATCACTGGGCCCCTTGATAGAGTAAGATTATCTGCTAGCAGTATAATTACAAGAGTAATTATATTTGATATTTTACTCAGGATCAAGAAAAGATTAAGTTTGCAAGGATGACACATACCTACCTTGAAACTGATCTGATAGCTATGAGACAAAAGAATTAAACACAAGTAAATAGTTTACTGGATCATGATATTGTACAGTACATCATCATCTGTGTAATTGGATGGTCATAGTGCATTCTGCCAGATGCCTCCTATGATTATAGAAGTTAAAAGGGTTTTAACTCTATTTACCAACATAACACGGATCCTGTCGGGTCACACCGTATAGGAGTTAATCGGAGAATCTTATTGATTAATTATAAATTGTTTATAATTAATAATAAGATGGTTATAATTAATTATATATGATATAATTATATTTGTCATAGAGATGACAAGAAGCAAAAATCAGATTGAATTTATAACGTGTTGGACACGTCGTATAAATTCGCCGAAACAACAACCGAGAAAAATATAATTGTAGATGACAATTATATATATATTTGATTTGGATTTTAAATGTTAATTATGGATTTGAATTATGGGCCAAAAGCCCATTAATAATTAAAGCCTTAATTAATAATTAAAAACCCAAAATCAGAAAAGCCCAAAATCCAAAAGCCCAAGGGTATTTCGGTAATTTGGCCAAAAGCCCAATGGCAAACTTGTAAATTTGGATCTTAGATGACATCATGCATGACATCATATATGACATCATCCATGACATCATATATGACATCATCCTCAAGGGTATTTTGGTCTTTTCACTTTGAAACCTCCTTACTATTCACGAGGGCATTTTGGTAATTTATCAATTCCATTTTTTCTATAAATAGAGGGGTAGGGTGAGAGAAAAAGTTCCACCAAATCAGTTCTACTTTCTCTCTCCCGGTATACGGTTGTTTCAGAATTCACGGGATCGGTGAATAGTGTTTTTACGAAAGTTGCGGTATTTCTGCACATTTGTGAAACAGAATTACTGCGAGTCGTGAATAGTACTATTTCGTCTTTTTCTCGGGTGAATAGTGTTTTTGCGAAAAACCGCGGTTTACAGTATTTCTGGCAAAAGAAATAAACCGCTCTCTGGTCAGTCCTGGTGGATAACCTACAGAGGCATCAGACGTTTGGTGCTCCGAGACAAGCCGATTTTCATTCCAATTAAAATTTGGAAGCGAGGTATAACATCTTATATTAATCTATTTAATTGTTAAGTAGATTAATATTTTAGAAATCAATCATGGAGTAGATCAATAAAGGTTTAAAGAGGTGTGTATCTCTCGGTAATCATCCGACACATCACTTTAACCCTAAGCTTAAGTTAGAAGTAAAATAATATTTTACCGTCTTTTGTAAAGGATTAAATGTCTGTAACTCTCGGTTATTATCCGACATACTTTAATCCCTAACTTAAGTAGAAGTAAAATTTTTGTTCTACGGTCTTTCCGCAGCTTGAGCATTAATGGGATTTGGGCATTCCGAATCCCAACAGTGGTATCAGAGCAAAGGCTCTCCCGCTGATTGATTTTCTAAAAGGTTATATCTTATGCAAATAAGATGTATATACCCCGTATCGGTTTAATTCTTAGATTTGCAGCTTAAAGTCCAAACCAAATAAAATTGGATTTTCTTGGTTCGGCTCTGTCGACTAAGAAAGTTAAATTAGATTTAAGCTTTCTTTATACTTTCTTTACGCTTTTTTTTCGAAAACTTTCGATTGTGTTAAAGTATATCTAAGAATGTGATGAAGCAATAAAGTACCTGAGTAAGAGCTGTTGATCTCCACACATAAAAGATAAGGTGATGTCAAAGAAAGATGGGAAGTGGATACCTTCGGTATTCTTTCTGACATGCCCTTTTACGTGTCCTGATAACTGGCCCAAAAGGAACTTTGTCACGTTACCAAATTACTTTTGCGCTTTCGAAGCATGGCAAATGTAACTCTTTTGTTTTTTTCGAAAACTTTTGGTTATGAGAAGTATATCTATGAATGTGATAAAGCAATAAAGTACCTGAGTAAGAGCTGTTGATCTCCACACCCGAAAGAGATGGTTCTGTCTAGGAAAGATTGAATTTAAAGTGGTCCTCGTGACCCCGATCTTTCCTGGGAGCCCCTTTTACGTGTCCTGATAACTGGCCGAAAAGGAACTTTGTCACGTTATCAAATTACTTTATCGTACCAGAAGGAATTAACTGTTTTGAAATCATATAAAATGTTTATATGCTTTTTACGGTATAAATAAAGAACAAAGATGTAGTTGCAAAATAAAGAATTGAGAACTGATAGTTATATATGTGACTGATTCATGTATATATATACAAAATGTTTGTATGAGCAGGTAAATTAGATTTACTGCTTTGATATGAAATGTATCTTATCATAGATGCAAAGCTACTTCTATTGGATAGATAGTAGTTATATACGTGACTGATTCATGTATATATACAAAATGTTTGTATGAGCTGGTAAATTGGATTTACCGCTTTGATAATAAATGAGTAAATTAGATTTATCATTTTAAGGAACCGTGAAAGAATGTTATGTCAAAGAAAGACTGGAAAAGGAACTTTCAATGGTCTTTCTGGCAGACGTCTTTTCACGTGTTCATAAGTCTGTTTAAAGTCAGCTTAATAAACTGACTAATTATAAATGTGTAAATTAGATTTATCATTTTAAGGAACCGTGAAAGAATGTTATGTCAAAGAAAGACTGGAAAAGGAACTTTCAATGGTCTTTCTGGCAGACGTCTTTTCACGTGTTCATAAGTCTGTTTAAAGTCAGCTTAATAAACTGACTAATTATAAATGTGTAAATTAGATTTATCATTTTAAGGAACCGTGAAAGAATGTTATGTCAAAGAAAGACTGGAAAAGGAACTTTCAATGGTCTTTCTGGCAGACGTCTTTTCACGTGTTCATAAGTCTGTTTAAAGTTAGCTTAATAAACTGACTAATTATAAATGTGTAAATTAGATTTATCATTTTTAAGAAACCGTGAAGGAAGGTTGTGTCAAAGAAAGACTGGAAAAGGAACTTTCAGTGGTCTTTCTGGCAGACATCTTTTACGTGTTCGTAAGTCTGTTTAAAGTCAGTTTAACAAACTGACTGCTTACGATGTTAAACCCGAAAAATTAAGTAATATGCCCTACCTACTCTGTCCTCGCATATCATTGTTCATTGGCAGACGTGACCTACTCAGTAGGCGTCACCTTTTACCTTTGGTTTTCGAGGGTTATGTCCGACATAACGAATCAAATAGAGTGAGGTTACTTACCAATGATTTCCAAAACAGTTTTGGGCTTGGGGCAAAGTTTCGTTAAAACATATGATGTTTAGCGAAACCAAGAATCACATAGAGATGTGATTAGCAAAGAGTTGCTTACCTAAGATAATTAATAAACGAGTTATTCAACGATAACTTGATTATCAATGAAAATAGGGATCTTGGTCCTAACTACAAACGGGAATAGAACAAATTTGTAGTGGGAGTTTTATTTGAAATAAGACATTACATGAACAAAGCTAAAAATCTTTACATTTTACGTTGTAGCACATGGCTAAAGAAACTCTTACTAATACGTTCCGTGCGCTCATACTAAGACATGAGAAACTCGAGTACGTCCTTAACACACCAATCTCTGCACAGCCTGCAGTAGGCTGCACAGCAAATGAAGTCACCATGTACAACAAGCACAAAGAAGATGAGCTTGATGTACAAAGTTTATTGGTCAAGAAATTTAAGGTGACTAAATCTCTGCTGAGTCATAAGATGACTGAGGGCAGCTCTCTTGACACTCACATGCTCCGTATGACGAGCGATGTTGAGCAGTTGGAGAAGCTTAACAGTCCGTTGAACAAAGAGTTTGTTATGGATGTTATCCTGAACTCTCTCCCTCCTAGCTATTCTAATTTCATCAGGAATTATCATATGCTATGAATGGACAAGAGCTTGCAGGAGCTCCAAGGGATGTTGAGGATCGCTGATGGGGACATGAAGAAGAGTTCTTCTATCCTCGTGATCCAAGAAGGTGCGAGGAAGATTAAAAAGATGAAACGCAAAGCGACTCCCAAAATGGCACCTAAGTACAAAGGCAAAGGGAAGATGGTTCCTAATCAGAACACTTCCAAGGCAAAAGCTTCTACCTCTGACTGCTTTTATTGTCAAAGTAAGGGTCATTGGAAGAGGACCTGCCCTAAATATCTAGAGATGTAAGGATGGGAAAGGTTCCCAAGACTTCAACTTCAGGTATTTTTATTGTTGAAGTTAACGTTGTTACCTCTATTCATGATTGGGTATTGGATACTGGATCATGTGCTCATATTTGTTCAAATATAGAGACACTAAAGAATAGGAGAAAACTACAAAATAAGGAAATACAACTCCGAGTTGGAAACGGTGCACAAGTTGCAGCCGTAATAGTCGGAAGTATAGAGTTGTGTTTGCCTAGCGGGCTTGTAATGGAACTTGAAAATGTATATTTTGTTCCAAGTATTTCCAGAAACATCATTTCAATCTCATGTTTAGAAATGAATGGTTTCTCTTTTGTTATAAAGGACAATGGTTGTTCTATATATAAAGATGAGTTATATTATGGATCTTCTTTTATGATGAATGATCTTTATATACTGGAAATAGACAAACCTATATTTAACATCAATAAACGACTCAAAACATCTCATGAAAGTATGACTTTCATATGGCATTATCGCCTTGGTCATATAAACGAGAAACGCATCAAAAGTTACATGAAGTTGGACTTCTTGATAATTTTAATATTGTGAATCTTGTTTACGTGAAAAATGACCAAATTGTCTTTCTCCAAGAAGGGCGAAAGGACAAGTGACTTATTAGCCCTTATACACACAGATGTATGCAGACCAATGAGTACTTGTACAAGAAACAGTGATCGCTACTTTATCACATTTATTGATGATTACAGTAGATATGGTTATGTCTACTTGATGAGACATAAGTCTGAATCTTTTGAAAAGTTCAAGGAATTCAAGACTGAAGTAGAAAATCAACTGAATAAAAGTATTAAGGCCTTACGGTCAGACCGTGGAGGCGAATACTTAAGTTATGAGTTTATAATGTACTTAAAAGAATGTGAGATAGTCTCACAACTCACACCTCCGGGACCACCACAATGGAATGGTGTTTCTGAGAGGAGGAATCGAACTTTGTTAGACATGGTTCGTTCCATGATGAGTAATACCACACTCCCAAAAATGTTTTGGGGGCACGCACTAGAAACTGCTGCACTAATAATAAATAAGGTTTCATCCAAGTCAGTAGAAAAGACTCCATATGAGTTATGGTTTGGTAAGGTACCAAATATGTCTTATCTTAAAATTTAGGGTTGCAAGGTATTTGTCAAACGTTCGACTTCTGACAAACTTGGACCCAAAGCTGATAAATGTTTTTTCGTAGGGTATCCTAAGGAAATGAAAGGATATTACTTCTATTATCAGTCCGAGAACAAGATAATTGTTGCTCGTCATGGTATATTTTTGGAGAAAGAGTTTCTCGCAAAAGGAAGTAGTGGGAGTAATGTAATACTTGAAGAAATTCAAGATACATCACACAATACAATATCTGATACTGATCAGATAAACCCACCACTTGATTCTTCGGCTAATGAGCATTTGGAAGAACCAAATCTACAAATAGTTGTGGAAGAAGTTCTAGTCCCGAGCTCATCTACTTCAACGCAAGTTGAAATAGAACTAAATGCGCATACTGATGTGGATGAAGTTCGACAGCCTGAAGAACAAGTGCTACGAAGGTCACATAGGACAGTTCGTGCACCTTAAAGGTACATGGGACTGCATGAAGTCTCAGCATTTGATGCTGAAGATCCTCTGACCTATGCGGAAGCAGTGGATAGACCCGACTCTGATAAATGGCTGGAGGCCATGAGATCCGAAATACAATCCATGTATGACAACACGGTTTGGAACCTGGTTGCACCACCTGTTGGGGTAAAACCCATAGCTAACAAGTGGATTTTTAAAAGAAAAATAGACATGGATGGTAATATGACTATTTACAAAGCACGGCTAGTAGCGAAAGGTTTCAAACAAATTCTCGGCGTAGATTATGATGAAACTTTTTCGCCCGTAGCTATGTTTAAGTCAATTCGGATGCTCCTAGCAATAGCCGCATTTCATGATTATGAAATATGGCAGATGGATGTGAAAACCGCCTTCCTAAATGGAAATTTGGAAGAGGACGTGTATATGATACAGCCCACGGGTTTTGAGGATCCAAGAAATGCTGGAAAGATATGCAAGCTTCTCAAATCCATTTATGGATTGAAGCAAGCATCACGGAGTTGGAATCTTCGATTTCATGAAGAAGTCAAAAAGTTTGACTTCATCAAATGCGAAGAAGAACCTTGTGTATACAGGAAAACTAGTGGGAGTGCCATCGCTTTTCTAATCCTCTATGTGGATGATATACTCTTAATGGGAAATGATATTCCCTATTGCAATCAGCCAAATCTTCATTAAAGAAAGTGTTCTCAATGAAGGATTTGGGCGAGGCTGTCTATATACTAGGCATAAAGATCTATAGAGATAGATCTAAGAGACTTATTGGATTAAGTCAAAGCACATACATTGATAAAGTGCTGAATCGGTTCAGCACGTAGAATTCTAAGAAAAGATTTCTGCCAATGAATCATGGTGCACAGCTTAGCAAGACTCAGTGTCCTTTGACAACTGATGAGCAAAACATAATGAGTAGAGTACCATATGCTTCGGCTATTGGCTCTATCATGTACGCCATGTTGTGCACTCGCCCTGATGTCTCGTACGCTTGGAGTGTGACGAGTAGATATCAGGCTAATCCATGCTAGGAGCACTGGAATGCTGCAAAGAATATCTTTAAGTACTTAAGAAGAACTAAGGATATGTTTCTCATCTACGGTGCTGACTCGGAGCTCGTGGTAAGTGATTACACAGACGTTATCACCTCATATGAAAAATCATAAATAGAGGCGACGTAAAGATTTGTAAAATTGACACCGTCGGCAACACAGCTGATCCACTTGTAAGATCTCTACCTCAGGCCAAGCACTAGTTGCACATATCTTCTATGGGTTTGAGACACATAGGAGATTGGCTGTGAGATTTTCCTTTAAATCTGAGAGATTTATAGAATAAAGAGATTTGTATAAGGCATGGCTCAATATGATTGACTCCAAGCTTAAGTGGGAGATTGTTAGTTTGTAATAATCTTGAAGTCAATAATACGATAAATTTGTTATATAAAGCTTTGTTCATGAATTGGATATTTAAACGATATTTTGTTTCCTTGAGTATTATTGAATTTATGAATCATTCCGAGTTCATGACTGGAATTGTGAAACTTCATAATATAGAATATACTCTTAAAAGTCACTAACCAAGGTAATTAGCAGGAACACTAATTAACCGTTATCAGGTTAGTATGTGGATTAAATGATGGTCAAGTTTTACAGACCATAGACAAAGAGTTGTCATTTTAATCACATAAATAGATGTTCTAGGAACATCGTATTTGATAGACCCCGAATGAAACATTAAATGGAATTGTGTTCGTGTCATTAATGTTTTCGTTCAGTATTAAATTCTAAAGTATGAGGTATTCATTTTTCCTACATAAGATATGTATGTGTGTGATTTCTACCAAACGTTATCCGTAAAAGGTGGCTATAAAGGTAGCTCTTCGGTATACATAACTTATGCGGAGGAAGAGATGGTTTGCCAAAAGTACTATTGTCCCTCATATTTCTATATGAGTTATAGCATCACTGGGCCCCTTGATAGAGTAAGATTATCTGCTAGCAGTATAATTACAAGAGTAATTATATTTGATATTTTACTCAGGATCAAGAAAAGATTAAGTTTGCAAGGATGACACATACCTACCTTGAAACTGATCTGATAGCTATGAGACAAAAGAATTAAACACAAGTAAATAGTTTACTGGATCATGATATTGTACAGTACATCATCATCTGTGTAATTGGATGGTCATAGTGCATTCTGCCAGATGCCTCCTATGATTATAGAAGTTAAAAGGGTTTTAACTCTATTTACCAACATAACACGGATCCTGTCGGGTCACACCGTATAGGAGTTAATCGGAGAATCTTATTGATTAATTATAAATTGTTTATAATTAATAATAAGATGGTTATAATTAATTATATATGATATAATTATATTTGTCATAGAGATGACAAGAAGCAAAAATCAGATTGAATTTATAACGTGTTGGACACGTCGTATAAATTCGCCGAAACAACAACCGAGAAAAATATAATTGTAGATGACAATTATATATATATTTGATTTGGATTTTAAATGTTAATTATGGATTTGAATTATGGGCCAAAAGCCCATTAATAATTAAAGCCTTAATTAATAATTAAAAACCCAAAATCAGAAAAGCCCAAAATCCAAAAGCCCAAGGGTATTTCGGTAATTTGGCCAAAAGCCCAATGGCAAACTTGTAAATTTGGATCTTAGATGACATCATGCATGACATCATATATGACATCATCCATGACATCATATATGACATCATCCATGACATCATCCTCAAGGGTATTTTGGTCTTTTCACTTTGAAACCTCCTTACTATTCACGAGGGCATTTTGGTAATTTATCAATTCCATTTTTTCTATAAATAGAGGGGTAGGGTGAGAGAAAAAGTTCCACCAAATCAGTTCTACTTTCTCTCTCCCGGTATACGGTTGTTTCAGAATTCACGGGATCGGTGAATAGTGTTTTTACGAAAGTTGCGGTATTTCTGCACATTTGTGAAACAGAATTACTGCGAGTCGTGAATAGTACTATTTCGTCTTTTTCTCGGGTGAATAGTGTTTTTGCGAAAAACCGCGGTTTACAGTATTTCTGGCAAAAGAAATAAACCGCTCTCTGGTCAGTCCTGGTGGATAACCTACAGAGGCATCAGACGTTTGGTGCTCCGAGACAAGCCGATTTTCATTCCAATTAAAATTTGGAAGCGAGGTATAACATCTTATATTAATCTATTTAATTGTTAAGTAGATTAATATTTTAGAAATCAATCATGGAGTAGATCAATAAAGGTTTAAAGAGGTGTGTATCTCTCGGTAATCATCCGACACATCACTTTAACCCTAAGCTTAAGTTAGAAGTAAAATAATATTTTACCGTCTTTTGTAAAGGATTAAATGTCTGTAACTCTCGGTTATTATCCGACATACTTTAATCCCTAACTTAAGTAGAAGTAAAATTTTTGTTCTACGGTCTTTCCGCAGCTTGAGCATTAATGGGATTTGGGCATTCCGAATCCCAACAACATTGAGCTACAGTTGAGATCAGGGATTAATTCATAAGGAATAATAGGGTTTTATGAATAAAAGAATTTTTAATTCAGAGAGGCAAGGGCAAAAATGGAATTAAAAATTACAGGGATGATCATCATGAATTTAAGGATTTTTGGTGAAATTTTCATGATTTTTGGATAAGTGGAGCTATCAGAATAAATTCAAGGAAAATAAAGGCAGATTAAATAGATTAATCAGGGGCTGAGATTTGATCAAGGCAGATCTGGGTGCAACTTGGGGACAGAGACACATCTGGGTGCAAACTGGGGATCCTAAATACACCTATACCGAATCAGGGAAGAGAGTGTGTGTGACACGTGTCAGCATTCCATTGGGCCACCTCATGCCACGTGTCACCACCCCATTGGTCCACCTCAGCTGTGTGGGCCCCACTACCATACTGACCTGACATGTGGGCCCCACCAGCATGCCACGTGGCAAGACCTGACAGGCCCACCTCATCCCTACACTTACCACATGGCAGCACCACAGCAGCACACCTCACTCCTCATATGCCACATGGCAGTCTGTTAGCAAAACACCTCAGCAGGCTACACTACAACTATTAACACATGGCTGTATCTCATTGGTCCAATTAGGCAATATGGGCCCCAGGGGTGACACATGGCCCTTATTAATAGAAGCCACCTCAGCATGGATTAACACTATAACAGATGATTAATAGATTGATTAAACAAGTGGACCTATCAGAGTGTGCCAAGTCAGATTGATTAAATCTAAGCAAGGGGTTAACTAATCCACAGCTGGACTAATGGGCCGAGATTCATATACTTACATGTGGGGCCCATTTGTCAGGTTTATGAATGTATAGCTCACACAGGCAATCATACACCTAGTCTATACACAGATCTAATCAGAGATTTAAATCAAAAGAAAGAAGCGATGTGTACCTGGCTCACTTGTATTGCGCCTCTGACTGTGGGTCCCACCTAGCTGTGGACTCTGTGCGCCGGACGCACCCTCCTCTTTCTCTTCTCCTTCTCCCCTCCCTCTCTTCTTCCTTCTTCTCGACGAGGCAGAAGGCGCCATTAGAGGTGATCAAGCTCTCCAAAGCTCGCAACTCCAATTCCTTTCACCCAGAGTTAGCCTATACATAGGAGAGTATGTGCAATTGATCAGAATTGAAAAACAACAAGTGAATAAGGTGATTGAGAGAGATGAATACCTCGGGCAATTGATGAAGCACTTCAATTCCTACTTCAGAATCCAAAATTGATGATGCAAACCTTCTCTATTTACTTAGGCGACGCTGTAGATGAAGAAAGAAGCAGCAATTAGGGGATGAATTGAAGCAATTGAGAAGGAGTGATAAAATCGGGCAAATTGATGAAATTTGAAACCTTGCACTCTCAGCTCGAATTATCAATGCTGACAGCTTCCCTATGCTTACACGATGCTGTTTAGGTGATGGAGGTTATCAATTGGATGATGGAGATATGTTTTTGGCCAAGAGATGGAATCGGGTAATAAAGCTTTGAGCTTTGGAAGAAGATAACAATGGCAGAGGGTAGAAGGGCATCCTAGATGCATTAGAGTGAGTATATATAGTATGTTTGGATGCTCTAGAAGGTTCTAACAGCAGATAAGAAGTGGAGTCAAACATGGTCAACAGCCAAAGGCTTGAACTTTGGATTCTTTGAATAGGGGCCCACATCGCAACAGAAGCACTAACAGAATTGAAGAACCATGCCCATGAGCCAAGGAAGTCCAATTGTTGGTGTATAAGTGGTGTACAATTCTAATTCCCTGATGGACCCATTCAATTGCTTATATAAGCATCTGGATTATAGAAATTCACAAGGAGATATACAATACACACGCATACAGAAGACAAGAGATAGAGAGAATACTTTATAGAGAGAGAGAGAGTAAGAAGAAGCAAGAATCCAGAAGAGAACTCTGATAGAATCGATTGATCTCAGTTTTAACTTGAGAACTCGATCTATTTGCTTCAATTACTTGTTTGGAGGTAAGCTATATACTCTATTATCTGCCAATTAAGGGTTAGTAGGTTTAATTCTTGAAGATTGGAACTTTAAAGATGTAATTGCCACTGAATATCAGTATTTTACTGTACTGCCTTTGAATTCTTTCGAATTTCAACTATTTCTTCATGATTTTCTTCTTTATTTTATGCATTGCAAGTTTATATAGTATAAATCTTTCATTTCTTTCAATGAATTTTGCTTAAAGGTTGATGAATGAGGCTGTTAAATCGATTGATCTCAGTTCAACTTGAGAACTCGGTAAACAGTTGAGTTCATTGATCAATTCTTGATTCTTGAGTGAGAATTATCTTGATCCTTGTTAATACTATATGCATTAGGGTCTGTAGAATCCTTTGAAGTCGATTGATCTCAGATATAATCTTGAGAACTCGACTGATTTGGAGTTTCAGTACTGTTATCGCGTTCCATTTCTGAAATTGAGTTTTAAATTGAGAATTAGGGAAGATTATAAACATATGCATGCATATCATGGTTTGAATAAGTGTTATAAAGAGTATTAAGCATGACAATGTCAATATTGATCAATGAATAACATGAATTTGAAGTAAATTGCAATCGGTACCAACGGCTTCTATTGCACTTTGACAACCATCCCGAGTAATGGAGTCATCAACCAATTTGAATTGTTCTAATCATGTTAGGAGGCATTTACATAGGTATACGATGTCAATTGAATGATTAATTGTTGAAAGAAACAAGTAATTGTGTTGAATTTGTGGAATCCGAGATTCGGTACCGGCTGGTACCAAATCAGTTCATCTAGCATTGGTATATAGCACGATCCACCGCATAGATCATCGATCAGATGTTGTAGAACAATTCCCCGAGGAGAGACGACGCCGGAGGGACTATCTGATCGGAAGGAGACGGCCTCAGCCGCCGGGAATGCCGTCGGCGCAAATCTTGAAGGCGCTGTTGACCGGAGAGTCAATGAAACGCACTAGCACGAACATTAGCGCAAGAACACGAATATTGAAGCGCACATGCGAATCTAGGAATAAATCAGATGCTTATAACGTGATAAGTGAATCTGGGCCTTACATCTCATATGAATTAATCTTGAAGCAAATCTGACGGCCCAAATAAGAATAGAACTATCTGAAAGATGAGCGCCGATCTTGGAGCAGATCTGGCGGCCCAGATTAGGCCCATTAATTAAATAATAACAGAATAGTAATAATATGGAGTAAATAAATGATTTGAAAATGCTATTGAACTCCAAATTGACTCAAATTTGTTTCTAAAATTTTCTTATTTTTCATACTATTTTTCTATACAATAATATTCCGGTTTTAGAAATATAATCATAATAAAACATTTTAAAAGCAAAATGCATTACATATATTGATATAGTTGACCTAGATTTGTCTTGTCATTTTAAATGCTATAAAAATTCCAAAAATACAAATAAAAATCATAAATAATAACTAGATATATTTTAGTGATTTTTCAAGTGATTTTTCATGAAATAATAATGATGATAGTAATATACTATAATAAAAAATGAGATTAGCTATATTCTTTGATAAAAAATAATAATAATAATAATAGATATTATATTGATATTTTCTATAAAAAGAATAAAAAAAATAATAAAAAAATAATAATAATAAAAAAAAAATATACAAAAAAATATACTACTATACATTTTCTATTATAATAAAGAATAATAATATAGTTTTATGATATGAATTGTATTTCTTTTGTTATTTCTATGCAAATATACAATAAAAATACTTTTGATGAATAAAATGTAAATAAAATAATAGTTATAATAAAAGTATAATAAATTTCATCTCTTATAGCTATTTTTCAACTAATAATAGTAATAATAAAAAAAAAATCTTATATTTTTCTATAGATAGTAAATAGAAATAATAAAAATAGATATAATGAATAATATAATATAATAGGATAGAATATTAGTAATGATTTCTTTTTTTTAGCTATTATAGATATTAAAGATAAAAAAATATATAATAAAAATAATAATGGTAAAATAGTATAGCTAACCACCTTTTAATTTTGTAAATGATTCTTACATAATGAATAGTATTTCAATATAATAGAATATAATAATAAAATCCTATTACTTTAGCTATTATGAACATTTTAAAAATACAAATAAAAATCATAGCCATTTTATTTTCTATTATTTTAGTAAGTGATTTTCTATAGAATAAATAGAGTTTAGAAATAATAAAAATAAAATTCTACTATTCTAGCTATTGTAAAAATCCCAAAAATATAAATAAAGTTCTAAGTTAATAGCTACCCATGTTCTATTATTTTTGTAAATAGTTTTCTACATAGATAAATAACATTCAAAAAATAATAATAATAATAATAATAATAATAATAATAATAATAATAATAATAATAATAATAAATAACTGCATCTTTATAATAGAGATAATAATAAAAGATATTATATGGGCTTTGTATATTTTTGAGATGAATAAAAAATGCTCACACAAGGAGTGTAGAGTCACATGGGAATATTCGCACAACATTTAGAACGATTAGTCAAGACAAGAACATCTTGACGTAGGATGATTAAGGATTTAATAGCAATATGAGAAGATATGTCGAGACAAGAACATCTTGACATTTGATGAATAATAATAAGATACGTTGAGACAAGAACATCTTGACGTGGGATGATTAAGGCTTCGATAGCAATATGAAGAAGATGCGTTGAGACAAGAACATCTTGACGTGAGAAGATTAAGGCTTCGATAGCGACCTGAGAAGATACATCGAGACAGGAACATCTTGATGTTTGATGAAGAATAACCAGAGCTACGATACTAACGTGAAGATATACGTCGACTCTGAAGAATAAGAACATTACGATGTCCTAGAGAGGTGACATCTTAATGACTCGCTGCCATGAGCAAGTAACTCATGATTGAATACGCTCACACAAGGGGTGTAGGGCTACATAGTAATTTTGCACAAGTAATGCAATACGTAGGATGATTAGTCGAGACAAGAACATCTTGACGTTCGTTGAAGATTGACCAAAGCTACGACATCAGCATGGAGAGATATGTCGACTTTGAAGATGAAGAACATTACGATGTCCTAGCGAAGTGACGTCTTAATGACTCGGTGTCGTGAACAAGTAATTCATGACCATTTGAGCTGGCAAGACTGAACTTGTCCGTCGATGAGTTTGTCTCCTGGCTCATTTCCCGAGAATGTGAGATTGAATCGGTCTGTTGGTAGATTCATCCACAAAACAGTGAATGTGAACCGTTCTGTAGGTAGGTTCCTTCACTAACACATGCCTCAATGTTGAACTGGCCCAGCGCTTCAGGTTTGACATTGTGTGCAATTGTGTTTCCTAGGTTTATGAATCGGCTTAGTGCTACGAATTCATGATCTAGAAGATCAGTGAAAAGAAATACGTGGGCCATAGCCACCCTTCTCCTGATTCACCAACCTCAAGATCAACCGGCTCAGTGCTTCGAGTTGTATTTTGTGTGATTGGTCGTTGACTAGTTAAGATTGAACCGGTCTGTTTGTAGGTTTATCTTCTAGATCAACAGAGGTCGAGTCGGTCTGTATGTAGACTCACCTCAAGCCCCCTATGAAGAGATTAACCTGGTCTGTTGGTAAGGTTACATCTCGAGGTGGCATGGACTGAACCGATCTGTTTGTAGGTTCGTCCCCCATAAGACAAAACCGATCTGTTTGTAGGTTTGTCTTTCATAGATTGAACCGGTCTGTTTGTAGGTTCATCTTCCGTAGATCCCTTTTTATAAACTTAGACGACCACTTGACCATCTTTTAACTATACTATTTGCTTCTCTCTTTCAAAGATCCAGAGGTGCCTCGAGGTTCGTAGCCCAGGGTAATTAACGGTGGGGGCTTGCGCCCACCGGAATCTACAAGAACTCACAATCACTAAAAAACCCCCTGAATGTGCATCCAAATCTCTCTAAACGGCAGAATCGGCCGACACCCAGCAGATGCACGCTCGGGAGGGATCTCCGTGTCCTTCTTCCGCAGAACCCATCGCCCGGCGGCGGTGCGGCGGCGCGCGAAAAAGGGTCGCACAGCTACAAATGATAAAAAAAATCGAATAAACTGAATATATATTTTAATACATTTGTGTTAATATTTCAATGCTATTGTGTCATAAAGGTTCGAGAAAATAATGATTATAATGTAAATAAATATGATACATAATTAAAATAATTTTGTGTATTTTAGTGGTTTTTGAAATAAAATGAGCCTACAAATGATAAAAAAACTCAAAAATTGAATATTATTTT